>JAJOZX010000699.1:695000-745000 GCA_023014485.1 Bathynomus jamesi | reverse complement strand
TGGTTTTATTCATCATATATATATATATATATATATATATATTAAAAAGTAAAATGTTTATTAACAAAGGCTCAGTGAGAAAATACAGTTTTATTAATTTACAGTTAGTATATGTTCATGAATAAAGAGAACTTTAAAAATGTTAAGTAATTGAATGCATCACACTAACTGCGTATTTGCTGATGCTGTCATGGAAACGGAACGGAACTTATAGTCTCAATTTTTTCAGTTCAAAGAAAAGGAAAATAATGCTTTATATATATATATATATATATAATATATATATATTATATATATATATATATATATATATATAATACTTGTGTGTGTGTGTGTGTGTGATTCTTTGTCTATTATAAGCACAATGTGAAATTAATTTCATTACCCAATGAGAGAGAGAGAGAGAGAGAGAGAGAGAGAGAGATATTGTTTTTCCTTCAATAACTGAAGACAGAAATACGAAACATTTCCGTGCCACTCGATGTCATCAAGGTCTGGAATTGTCTCCGATAGCATCAGGACAGCGATGCAAGACCTTCCTCAAGTAAATATCGAAATAACGAACCGGCTTCAAGGCGCATGCCAAGTTCTTTTCATCCGCGAAACGGACACATTTAACGTTGGTATAAGAGATTTGAAATTATGGCACGTCCGCTTTGGCTGCTGGGTATATAAAATAGCTTGGTGTGACGTGTTAAAAGCTCATCTATATTGTAACCTTCTCCTAAGGGATGGATAAAGACATCTTGCGGCCACTAATTTACATACAGATGGACTCCAAATGGAGATTATAAATATGCTCTCTTATGTGCTAGACAATTTTTAGATAAAGACAAACGGGAAAAAAATGGTTGTTGGCCCACAGGCGATCTAACTCGCGTCGATATGATCATCCAAAGTAGTGACCTCTCTTTCATTCCAGAGAATTACGCGGGTTCGATTACCTCTGGTCAATTGTACTTATTTTCAATTTTATCTTACCTTTTCTTTATTCTTTATATTAAAAATATTTCACACCTTTGCAGAGGGAGAGAGTCGCGGGGCTTAAGCTTCTATTAGAAAAAGTTAATTTTCCTTTCCTCTCCTCGAAAAATGAGATTCATCATTTCCACGAAGGAATCTGATTGTAGACCGCATACAATCGAATTTTATAATTAAAGGATTAAAAAGAAAGCGCAGTAAAATTACTGGCACTTAAGAGCTGGTTACAGAAGTCCCAAAAGGTCTCCCTAGATCCACTAACACCGTATATCATTCTAAGGAATACAACATTACTCTCTACAACCTGTTCAACACCTTCCATAGCGATGGATTGGCACTTCGTACCCATAGAGATAAAAACCACCGCCGGAATGGGAACAGTCAGACTCGAGTGAATACAAGTAGTGTCAAGTGCAGTTACTACAAGAGCAAGAAACAAAATTTTTATCTTACAGATAATTTCGAACGTATTTTTTTCTCGTTGAGTGGGTATCTGGAAGGAAGAACTTATACCCATTTCATCGACAAGACCAAACAATCGACACTCTAAAAAACTAACTTAATCTAACCTAACTTACGCTAACCCACAATAACTCGTTGATTGTTTGGTCTTGTCGATCAGATGTCGTTAGTCCGGGAAGGAATTTTGTTTGAACTGAAAATTAAACTGAGTTGTGGAAAATTGACATTTGAAACCAACCAAGTCACGTGAGTGAAATTTCATTACACAAATTCTTCAAAAATAATTCAAAAAGATTTGTGATTTTGAACACACACACACACACACACACACACACACACACACACGCACGCACTTGTTTAGCAATATTTATTGCTAAGTATCGAGTATTCTTGTACCAGTCGAGCATTTGTTGTTTTTAGATGGATAATTATTTAGCCTCTGTACAAACAACCAGAGCTAAGGTCATGTGATAAATGGAACTTACAGCTTTAAATACGGAATCCGAACCACATGTCACCACATCATCTGGATGCGGAGGACAGTCATCCATGCAACTACTGTCTAACTAATATAATGTCGCTTAACATCGCTGAGCTTACAGGAAACGATGCTGCGACATGGCGAAAATGTATCCTAGATGGTTTATACTGTATAAACCATCTAGGCTACATTTTCGCCATGTCGCAGCATCGTTTCCTGTAAGCTCAGCGATGTTAAGCGACATTATATTAGTAGATAGTAGTTGCATGGATGAGTGTCCTCCGCATTCAGATGATTTGGCGGCATGTTGTTCGGATTCCGTGTTTAAAGCTGTAAGTTCCGTTTATCACATAACCTGGTTGTTTGTACAGAGGCTAAATAATTATATTTTATATAATTTTTATATAAATTATAAATTATTATATAACATAAATTATTATATAACATAAATTATTATATAATTATTATAAAAATATAAAAAGTTGAAGTATAAATTAGACTTAACTTTTTTTATTTATATAATAATTATATAATAATTTTCTTATAAAATATAATCTTTGATTTATATAAAAATATTCTCATATTTACTCCTTTGTATATCATTCGTATATCATTCGTATATCATTTGTATATCATTTGTATATTATTTTAATTTTAAGCTGGAAGACCGCATACTAGGCCTATATCTAAATTTCTAATACTGCCTATGTATCGTTGTTAAGTTCCGTGTTTTAAATCTTTATATAGTTTCGCCATACAATTTCTCGGATCTTTTCCGTTTGACTGCCGCCATTGAAACATAAGAGGTGAGTGCCCCCAGCCTTCTTTACTTAGCCTTATAAGGCTAACTAACGAAAATATCACGACCTAACCTAACCAATCGTTAGGTCAACTGTACGACCTTGACGATTGGTTAGGTTAGGTTGTGATATTTTTGTTAGTTAGCCTTATAAAGCTAATTAAAGAAGGCTGGAGGCCCTGATCTTCAGGTGATCCCCTTATTTTTCTGAGTACACGATTAAAACTTAAAAATTAAGCATGGATCTTGAAAGTAATTAAAATTGTTTATAAGAAGCAAAATTTGAAGGGGAAATTAAGAAAAGCTTTTTTATAAAGTAACTTATTTTGTATCATCAAGACATTTCAGTTAAAATACAAAATACAAAAAGTTTAATTGTTTCAATGGCGGCAGTCAAACGGAAAAGATCCCATTTCTCTTTCTATGCAGTCCCTTATACAGTATACTGCATGCATGCATGCATTCTACAGAGGGTTGACAAAAGTAAATAGACACCTTCGTTTTTTTTTTTTTTTACATAATTTTTTTTTATTTAATAATGAAAATCATTAAATAAAACATATTTATTGAATCAATATATTTAAAATCGTGTTTTTTTCCCCTTTTCGTTATGTAAAACACACACACACACACACACACACACACACACACACACACACACACACACAGTTCCGGCATTCCATTGATGAATGAGAATTGGCATTCATTCTCGAGGACAATCATTGTAATGTCTATTTAGTTTTGTCTACCTTCTGTATACCGTATGTAAAAAATAAACATCCTTATTTCACCATTTTTTTTTTTTGTCGTTGCTTTTAATTAATTGTACTTTTTAGAATTGTTTGAAATTCCGAAATAAATACAATATAATAACTTTTTCTTTAAATATAAAACAATTCTTTTGTTAATATTTTTTTTTTTTTTTTTATTAAAAACAAAATTAGCGTTGCTGAAAACAAAATATTATTTTTATGAGAAAATTTCAATACTTCATTTCTTATGAAGAGCAAGTTTATATATATATTTTTTATGCAGAAAGGAGAAGCCAAGGGCGAATGCCCGCAAGTGCCCGTGAGTGGGGGTGAAGAAACTGCGGAGCTGATGCAGCACACCTTAACCTCTTAGAAGCTGTTTCAGAAAGAGAGTATATGTGATCTTTCTAGGAATGATCACGAGAAAAGGAAACGTCAAAAGTGTTAAGAGAAGAGGAAGGATTGAATATATATATATATATATATATTTTTTTTTTAACTGCAAACACGCAGTATAATTAACGTAATTATACTGCGTGTTTGCAGTTAAAATGTATATAATGTACGGCATGCGATGGGTACCCCTTTGGGGCATTGGTTTCTGCGCGTATGTAGAAGAATTACGACATTTGATTATGTGGGGCCCGTGGTGTAATAGTTATCATATCTGACCGGCAATCGGAAGATCCCGGGTTCGATTCCCGGGTGGTTACCTTATTTTTTCATTTGTTTCGTTCTTTCTCTCTCATCTTGCGCGGAATATTCTTGGGGCATTGGTTTCTGCGCGTATGTAGAAGAATTACGATATTTGATTATGTGAGGCCCGTGGTGTAATGGTTATCATATCTGACCGGCAATCGGAAGATCCCGGGTTCGATTCCCGGGTGGTTACCTCATTTGTTTCGTTCTTTCTCTCTCATCTTGCGCGGAATATTCTCCTATACAAGCGTCGTTCTTTACGTATTATATATATATATATAATAATATATAATATATATATATATAATAAACAGGAACACCAGAGAAAAAACAAACATCCTTCAAGGTTTAATAGTACCAACGTTTCGGAATGCACTAATTCCATCTTCTGGGCTAAACAATAAAATGCCAAATCATAAAATACAAATTGCTCAATAACAATTTAAAATAAACTTAAAAAATTATAAAACGTACCGTAGTTAAGAAAATGTAAAACATTAAAACTAAAAAGGTTAATAAATGTGAAGTTAAAAAGTTACAATTATAAAAAGTAAAAGCATTAAAACTGAAAGGTAAATAAAATAAAATAAACTAGTACCTTAACCAAAACATAGCAGATCTATCGATGATTCGTCAGAATTTAGGTCTGGTTTTAGTCTATAAATAAACAAAGACTCCATAATTTTAAGCTTAAGGTCAGAGCTTCCGGCAGCAAGTACGGCGAAATTAGACTGTGAAATTGGGTGGTTATTGTTGTGCGAGTGATTACGTATGAGAGAATTAGGTGGTTTGTCAAGGGGTAAATTTGTACGGACCGATTTACCGAGATGTTCGTAAATACAGGATTTTAAATGTCTTTTAGTTTTACCTATATATAACCCCATACAGTGGTCACACTTGTATTGATAAACTATGGATGACTTAAGAAGTGTAGGAATAACATCATTGTATTTAAATAAATGGTAAATCGATTTAGACGGGGTGAATATAATTTTTATACATAGTTGTGGGTAGAATTCCTTGAGCAATTTTAAAAGTTTGTTTCTAATGTTAAAACTTGAGGTTCCCATATAGGGCAAAGTGAAATACAGGATATCTTTGGGGACTGTAATTAAGTCTCTAGTGGTAGGGCTTATTAGTCTATTTAAGGTTCTGCCTATTGTAGTCTCCACCAGTCTAGAAGGGAAATTATTCTTGGCAAGGAGTTTTCGGATGAAATCTAGTTCATCGTGTAGTTTAAAGTAATCTGAACAGATATTGAAAGCTCTATTGGTCAGAGTCGAAATTAAATTTCGTTTGAAACCTAAAGGGATAAAGGAAGAAAAGTTCGTAGTAAGATTGGTGAATGTCGGCTTTCGGTAAACGGAAGTTTCAAAAGAGGAATTAGTTTTTATTATCTTAATGTCCAAAAAGGAGAGAGAGCTATTAGATTCAACTTCTGAAGTAAATTGAATATTAGGGTGCTTAGAATTAAGGTAATTACGAAACAAAGGGATATGGTCTGGTGATTTAAACAGGAGAAAAGTGTCATCAATATATCTTCTATAAAAAACCGGTTTGAAATTGGAATGACACTCATTCAACTCGCACAACAATAACCACCCAATTTCACAGTCTAATTTCATCGTACTTGCTGCCGGAAGCTCTGACCTTAAGCTTAAAATTATGGAGTCTTTGTTTATTTATAAACTAAAACCAGACCTAAATTCTGACGAATCATCGATAGATCTGCTATGTTTTGGTTAAGGTACTAGTTTATTTTATTTTAGTTACCTTTCAGTTTTAATGCTTTTACTTTTTATAATTGTAACTTTTTAACTTCACATTTATTTACCTTTTTAGTTTTAATGTTTTACATTTTCTTAGCTACTTTTTATAATTTTTTAAGTTTATTTTAAATTGTTATTAAGCAATTTGTATTTTGTATGATTTGGCATTTTATTGTTTTAGCCCTGAAGATGGAATTAGTGCATTCCGAAACGTTGGTACTATTAAACCTTGAAGGATGTTTGTTTTTTCCATGGTGTTCCTGTTTATTGTTAAACTGCGTTTTCCGCGCCACCAATCAATAGCCGATATATATATATATATATATATATATATATTATATATATATATATATATATATATATATATATATATATTATAATATGTGTGTGTGTGTGTGTGGTTACTTGCAAGTAACCACAATGCAAGTGTTCCTACCTGGCAAATGAGAAAGTAGGTGAGGATGAGGATAGATCTATTTTCTCGTGTGCCAGGTAGGAACACTGTTGAGTTGGGTTTACTTGCAGCTTCCAAGTGGATATTATGTATACAGTATATATATATATATATATATATATATATATATATATATGGTGTAGTGGTTAGGCGCCTCGGTGGTGTAGTGGTTAGCATCGCTGACTACGAATCCATCGGCCCCGGGTTCAAGACCCGACGGCAGCCGGCACGCAGCAAAACCCAGCTGTTCATCCTTCCACACAATAAAGAAAGTGGTTGGTGGTAGATAAATGGGTACCCTAGGTGGCCTAGTGGTTAAGACGCTGGGCTGCTGATGGAGCGTGGTTCGGATTCCACGTTAAACTGTAGGTCTAAGGTGGAGTGAAAAGCTTGACCTTCGTCAGAATGAACAATTCGGGCGGAAGCTAACCAAAGGTTTATATACTGCTGTGCAAAGGTCTTAGCTATATTGCATTTTTTCACTGTGATGTACAGTATAAGGAAACAAACTTTGGATTCAATACAAATTCAATTTTAATGAAATGAAAATCAAATTCAACTAACCACATTCATACAGAATACACGTTCATATAAACCAATAGTGAGTGCGTCCACACTTTTCCTTTAAAACCGCTGAACTTCTTCCAGGGACACTTTCAAATAATTTTGTTATAAACTCTTGTGGTATCGTGTTACACGCTTCTTCCAAGGCCTTCCACAGATCATCTAAGTTGCTGACATTCTTTTTTACTTTTTCTTTGTCAAATAGTCCCATACAGTTTCAATAATATTGGGATTTGGTCTTTGAGGGGGGGCCATACCACGCGTTGAAGGATTCATTCCAGCTTCCTCCTTCATTTTCAAATAGGTTTTAATTATTTCGGATGTGTGCTTTGGATTATTATCTTGCTGTACGATAAAGCCCATAAGCCTTGTACCACTAGGGATGATAGCTTGGTGGATCAAAATTTGTTTGTACCTAGTAGCACTCAATACACCATTAATTTTCAGCAATTTTCTAACAGCACTTGAAGAGCTGCGCCCTCAAATTGAATTGAGCGTCCTCCATGCTTAATAGAGGTTTTCTTACTGCAACATATCCTTTAAGTCCTGATTTCAAAAGTGACCTTCGTACTGTTGATGGATGGACAACGACATCCGAGCCTTCTGCCAGTTCTGTTGCCAGTTCAACATTTGTCTTCTTTCTTTTCCTTAAAGATAATATCTTCAGGTATTGCTCATCCTTGTTAGACAGTTTTTGGGGTCTTCCAGTCCTGGTTTGTCAATTACAGAAGATGTTTCTCTGTACTTGTCAATAATACTTCGGATATTACACCTTGAAAATCGAGTGATGCGAGCTGTTTCACTCAGTGTTTTTCAAAAACATTGAGTGAAAAAATGCAATATATCTAAGGCTTTTGCACAACAGTGTGCAATGTTTATGACATATGTTAATAGATTCAATAATAATGGGAAGAAGAACATCTTCAGTGTTGTTTACAAAGCATCGCTCCTCCCATACACCCATTCGGGGTTCGAACAGCTCTGTTTTATCGTAATCCAAATGAGTGGTCAAATTCATAATCATTTCCTTGTTCATGTTTTTAGTTTGCAGTGTAGACACACTTGGCTTTATAGGTTCGGTTGCATGATTCATCAGGAGCAAGATGCACTGCAGGTTTGTCTTTCCTTCCCAGGCAGCACAAATGCACCTGTTTGCAATCACAAGCACACTCATATGTGTGGTGGTGGTGTCTGTTCATTTATACACGCCTAAACGGCTAGGGTAATCTGCACCAAATTTACGATACACATTAAAGGGAGAACCGGGGAAGGTTTTAGTAATAACTCCGCTCCTCTCAGTCCCCCCCCCTTTCGAACCAAGTTGTTTCAGGGGAGCTTTTGCTGCGCAAGGCGCAGCGGGCATTCTAGTAAATAACCTTGATTAACTTTGGTAACCTTGGTTTTGCTTCCGCCCGAATTGTTCATTCTGACGAAGGTCAAGCTTGTCACTCCACCTTAGACTTACAGTTTAACATGGAATCCGAACCACGCCCCACCAGCAGCCCAGCGTACCCAGGGTACCCATTTATCTACCAGCCAAATTTTTTTTTAGTGTGTGGAAAGGATGAACATCTAGGTCAGTGGTTCCCAAACCCGGGGTCGCGACCCCAAATGGGGTCGCAAGCCTCACAAAGGGTCGCAGGGAGCCAATGTGGTCGATGGGGTCGCAAGTGTCTTTGCAAGGGTCACAGCCATTGTAAATAGGCCAGGTGTCATGAGAAAACATCTGTCTGGCATTATATATCCGGTCAGGTCAGGGGACTAGCGCGGTCATTTTTTCTGCGGTCAGTAAAGTGGGAGAGGCATGTGAGGTCGGGTTAGGTAACCGGATTAACAGCAGGTACCTAGTGTTAAGCCTTTTCTGACCCAAGACTCAGCCACACGTCACTGACAACCCACAGTCCCACACTGAAGGTTCAGCTGCACTGATCAACTCATTTTACTCCTGATCATCGACCAAAGAGGACGTCCAGTTGTCATCGATACTGACGACAATATCAGGTATTTATATTTCCAATGCTATCCAGTAGTAATTGGTGCTACGTATGTGGGTTTTATTTGCACACAATTACAATTGCATTCTGAGTGTCAGATTTATTGCCATACAATTATAATTACGGCATTCGAATTTTGTGTTTTATAATTCGATAATGATATCTGCTTCCAACTATTTTATTAAAATTATCATTATTTCAAATTCATAATTACTGCTTTCAATTGCAATCTGTGCTACCACATATTATGATCTTGTGTTTTATCATGCACTACTAAATGTTAATTATTGGTTTGTGATTCTAATTATTATATTATCGTGCAATTTAATCATTGGATTGGAATTTTGTGTGCTCTTAGAACGCACTTATAATAATTAATGGTTGGTGGTTTTGTTTAATAATTTTATTGGTATGCAATTGTAATTCTGTATGTGTTTGGATTATTAATGTTTTGTGATTTTGTTTTATTGATAACTGATGTTTTGTGACTATGTTTAATAATTCTGTGTGCTTACAACATGTTGATAACTGATGTTTTCTGACTATGTTTAATAATTTTGTGTGCTTACAACATCTTGATAACTGATGTTTTCTGACTATGTTTAATAATCCTGTGTTCTTTACAACATATTTATAACTGATGTTTTGTGACTGTTTTATAATTCAGTGATCTTACAATGCATTTATAACTGATGCTTTACGATTTTATTACTGATTTGTAATTTTTTTCTCTCTCTCAGTACACTGAAAATCAATGTTTTGTTATTTGTTTTATTGTCGTGAACAGTCTTATAATTTTGAGTTTTCTTAAAGCATGTGGATAATTGTTTAGTAATTCTGTGTTTAATATGTATCTTTATATTACAGGCGTAATGGACAAGTTTTTGCAAAAGTCATCAGAGCCGCCCAACAAGAAGAGAAAACGCTCAGTCAATTCATCATTTCTGGACAAATATGGAATAGCTGACGTCGCTGGTAGAGGGATTTGTGTTGTGTGTTCGAAGGAAATCGCTGCCGAATCCTTGAAACCAAATAAGCTGCAGAGACACTTGGATACTCATGCCAACATTGCTTTACTGCCAGAAGAGGCTCGAAGACGAATTTTTCAACAGCGTTACAACCATTGACAAAATCTCAGTCTGTTCTTACCAAAGCTCTTACTCAGAAAGAGAAGATGGAAATCTTCTCATACAAGACGGCTTTCCTCATTGCTCGGGAAAAACGTCCATTCGTGGAGGGTGAAACGGTTATAAAACCGTCGTTAAGAATTTTTAGTGAAATATTTGAAGGAGAACCATTTGCCAAGAAAATTAGTCAAGCTGCTGATGATGTTACTTTGAGCAATAACACAATGACACGACGCATCCAGTGTATTGCAGTGGACCTGAAGGAGCAAATTTTAGAAGACTTCAGAAATTCCCCATGGACAGCATTGGCAGTGAATGAGTCAACGGATATCACATCACAGCCCCAGCTTCTGGCCTTCGGTAGGTTTCTCAAGGAATTCGTGGTAGCTGAAGAGCTGCTTGCGTGCATTTCACTTGAAACCACCACAAGAGGCGAAGATATTTTTAATGCTATAAACAAGTTCTTCACAGAAAACAACTTGAACTGGAGTAAAGTATGTGAATGTAGCATGGATGGTGCCCCATCAATGATGGGAAAGAATATAGGATTGCGTGGAATACTATCAAGAATGCATCCTCACATCAAAATAAATCACTGCATCATCCATCGACAGAGCTTGTCATCAAAAGACGTCTCTGAGCTTCTCTGACGTGATGCAAGTAGTCATTACAACTGTCAACCACGTCAAGGCGAGAGATCTGAATTCCCGCATGTTCAAGCAGTTGTGCATTGCTGAAAATAGTGAACATCAGACACTGCTAATGCATACTGCTGTCAGATGGCTTTCTCGGGGGAAAACCCTGAAAAGAGTTTTCCTTCTTCGCAGTGAACTGGCATCGTTCCTACAAGATCAGGGTCATAAGAATGCTCATTATTTCCATGACCCCACTTCCTTGCTCGTCTTGCACTTCTTACAGACATATTGAGCATGTTAATAAACTTAATACTGAACTTCAGGGAAAGGTAAATGGGTGTTTGATCTCCAGTCTGCTATAAAGGCTTTTGTCAGCAAGTTGCAGATACTTAGAGAACAGCTGAAGCTGACAGTTTCTGTCTTTTCCTCACTACTTGGAATTTACAGCTACGATGGATTTGGACTTTGATGAAACACTGGACCTCACTGAGGAGAAACAGGATTTACTGGAATATTTGCAGAAACTGGCAGCAAATTTCCATGATAGATTCCCTGAGTTGCTTACTGAGTCGTATGATTTTGTTCAGTTTCCGTTGAAGACAGATGCAAACAGTGTGGCTCTTTTGCACTAGAATAGCAGAATTACAGGCTGACAATGAGGCAAGGGGGAATTTTGATATCTATGATGACGTAGAAAAGTTCTGGTTACTTTACCAGAGAGACATTCGACTGTTAAAAATCGAGCTATCAAAGTTCTGGTACAATTTGGAACCACCTATATCTGTGAGGCAGCTTTCTCGTCAATGGTATTTATGAAAAATGAGTACCGTAACCGTATTTCAAACATCAACTTAGAAAATTGTATGCTATGTTCCTTAACCTCATATACCCCAGGTACAACAAATTAATCAAATCATAATGTACACATGTCAGATATGAAATATGCCACTGTTATAGCATATCAGACATATGATAGAGTAGGAACTTAGAATATGATTGATATGTTGTTTTATATTACATATTAAACATGAGAGAGTTTGTAAATAGTTTCTGACAATGTTTACTTTTACACTCTTGAGTTATGTAATACATTTCCTATTTGTTTTTACAGTTAAAAATACGTATAAAAATATGTCTCTATTTATTTAAGATTCTTCCTCACTAGATAAAATTATATATATATATATACTTGTTCCTCGTAATGACTTGGGGTCGCACTGGATAGGCAACAGCACTAGAAGGGGTCGCACTGGAAAATGCTTGGGAACCCCTGATCTAGGTTCTGCTGAGCACCACCTGCCGTCACCAAGTCTCGATCCCGGAGCCGATGGATTCGTAGTCAGCGACGCTAACCACTATACCACCGAGGCGCACTATATATTTGTGTGTATATATATATATATATATACACACACACACACACACACACACACACACACTCGTATACTCTATTTCATTAACACTCCTTAAGTTAATAATGGCAAGTAAGTTCAATATTCAATAAAGTAGTTAAAGATTACTACATAACTTGGGTATATCTGAAAATAAGAAGACTAAAAATTCTTTATTTTTCAAAACTACCGAAACATTCAGTAATTCTGGCTATTTAACGTAGTAATTTTTACTACTTTATGAGTCGGAGCTTACTTGATACTAAAGTGGGTTAAAATATATTTTTCATAGAGTGAACCCATATGTTCATGGAGACATACAAGACTGTAGACACTTAATGCTCCTAAATAAAGGCTAACAAAAACCCCTTTTTACAGTTCAGTGAATGAAAATGTTTTAAAGGATTTAGATACTATTTCAAAATGTTGTTTACTCTTGTTGGATGTGATTAAGAGACGTATTCATTAAAGGGAGTTTATTTACAATTCCTTCGTCACTTTAAATTGCACCAACAAACGTAATCCTCTCGACCCGACATTTAATTGACGAGTTATTGTGCGTTAGATTAAGTTCTTAAGTTAAGTTAGATTAAGATAGGTTTTTAGTGTCGACAGAATAGTCTGTCGAACAAATAGGTCCCAAATTGAATAGGCTATTGAATTGTTAATGCAAATTTTATATATATATATATATATATATATATATATATATATATATATAGAAGAGAGAGAGAGAGAGAGAGAGAGGAGAGAGAGAGAGAGAGAATTGTGAAGTGTAGAATTCCCTATTTTTAAATAGATGATAACTTTTAGAGCCAAATATTGAGAGAAAATTACTTTTCACATCTTTCGAAAGGTAATTTATGGGCAATTATTTTACCGGATTCAAGAGAGATTTGTCCAACTGATTTGTTTGGACTTTGGGCAAAATTTTCTTGCACGAAAGTGACATTTTTTGCATACGAGCGATTTTTTTTCACTTCGAATTATACAGTATCTTTAATCGAACCAATTGTAATGAAAGTGTGGCAATTTGTTTTGTTTGAGCAGTGGAAGTTGAATGCCTTCCTATTTTTTTCCGTCACCGCTTTTGGACCTTCGCTACACCTCCAAATCTCGTATTTCCTTTGGCAGTCAACCCCCGCAACATATTTGGTCAAAAATGGAACTTAATTTATTCAATTTGAAACCAAAGAACGTAATTTAATTTATGGCATCAAATTCTCTTTCGAATGACGTAAAAATCAATATCCTTTCCATATTTCAAAAGAAGTTATCACCATTTAAGAATAGGGAGCTACTTTTCAATCAATCCATATATACAGTGTATATATATATATATAGAGAGAGATATATATATATATATATATATATATATTTATATTGGCGCTCACAAGTATTTGTACAGAGAAATATTTCAATTAGACGAATATTGGTCTTCTTTTTTTTTTTGTACCATGCATAGGATAGTTATGAAAGGTCTACCGTTCGTTTGGAAAAATTCAACAAATAAAAAAATTAGTTCAACTTTAACGTATAATGTAAAAAAATCAAAGAATTTGAGAAATATAAAAGAAGTTAAAATGCAAAAGTTTTTGTACGTTTACTTACAAACTCATTTACTTTGTGTGTACCCCTTTTCCTTGAATGACTTCACTGATTCGGTTTGGGTATTTTTCTACGAGGTTTCGACATATCTCAGTAGAAATTTTTCTCATTCTTCTAAAGAAAATTGTTGCAATTCATTCAGATTCGAAGTGTCTCTCTTGCGGTCAGCTTTTTCCAAATCAAACCATAAATTCTCGATTAAATTGAGATCTGGGCTTTGACTGGGCCACTCGAGAAACTTGAAATTCTTTTGGTGAAGCCATTTCTTGGCGCCCTTTCTTTTATGTTTTGGGTTATTATCTTGGTGCCCAATTGCGACCCATTCGCAACTCCCAAACTGAAGGCAATACATTTTCTTCTAAAATTTACTGATATTTCTTCGAATTCAAGATTCCATTAATGACAAGTTTTCCTGGATCAGAAGCACTAAAGCATCCCCAAAGTAGCAAATTACCACCAACCATGTTTGACCGTAGGAAGGATGTTTTTCCCTGGAATGAAGTATTTGATTTTCTCCAAACGTGCCGTTGCTCATTGTTTCCGAATAATTCAATTCTGGTCCCGTCTGTCCATTTCCAGAATGCAAATCCATCATTTTGATGATCCTTGGCGTACTTTAAACAAGCTTCTTTGTACGCTTTTCGTAGCAGAGGTTTTCTTCGTGCAACTCTTCCATGCAGACCATTCTTTCTCAATGTATGACGCACAGTAGAGGGATGGACATCGACCTTATAGTCTTAATGTTTGGTAAATATCACCCGCAGTTACTCGTGGATTCGCAGCAGCCATTCTTTCAATTCGTATAGATGTACGTTCTGAAATCTTGCAAGGTCGTCCACACCTTGGTAGATGGCGTGATAAATGGAGTTCGAAGTTTTTCTCCTATCATCCTATAACTCTTCCCAGACTCGAGTACAGCAATAACGGATCTCCTAAGATCTGTAGCCACCTCTTTACCACGACGATCCCACTACTTACTAATGGCTTGTACAGTCATCCGTCTTCCATGAAGATTCACAGAGAAAATTCTAAAATTCAAAATTGCCAACAGTCTTTAATCAACAAACAGCCAACTACTGATAAACATTTTAAATTCTTCAAGCCTACGTCAGACACACAAAGCATTAAATAATTTTTTAAATTAATATACGAAAGCTTTTGCATTTTAACTTTTTTTTGGTTTTCCTCAAATTCTTTGATGTTTTACATTATATTTTGGAGTTCAACTAATTTTTTTTGCGTGTTAATTTTTTTCAAAGGAACACCAAATTTCTCATAATTATTTTATGTATGGTACAAAAGATAAGGACGAATATAAGTGAAATATTTCTCTGTACAAATACTTATGAGCGCCACTAAAAATTGCGTGTGTGTGTGTGCGCGTGCGCGCAGGTAACTGGGAATAAGCGAGGTCGAGTGTGTGATAATTCATAGATGTAGTAGAGTAAATTTTTTATAAGCTGACACTTTCGGTACCTCGGATCATTAAAAAATAATACAAAAATATCTAAAAATATATTTTTATTGTCGGAAAAAAGATATGTTGTACCTCATTAAGTTAGGTTACGCTAGGTTAGGTTAGTTAAGGTTTGGCTAGGTTAGATTAACAAGCAAGTCACTATTTAATGACTTAAAAGAAACCACCCTTCGAACCCTCAAATGCGTCTCAAACAGCTATCATGCTCTTCTCGGTTCGATAACACTAAGGTTAGGTTAGGTTAGGTTAAGTTTGGTTAATTAGTTTTTTAGATATATGGCTTTAAAAATGTCGATACCTCGCTTATGCGAAGATGGGCACATATGTGTGTGTGTGTGTGTGTGTGTGTGTGCTCTTGGGTTCGCAACAATCTTTAGAGCTCATCGCCACACGAACGTGCGTATCACGACATTAGCAGTGTCATGGTTGTTTATCTTTATAAATGCTTTTAGCATAAAAAAGGGGATATAATTAAGATTATGCTAGGTTAGGTTAGGTAAGGTTTGGCTAGATTTGGTTAAATTTATTAGGTTTTCAGATTGGATAAATGTCGCGATACAGAATTGAAAATGTGTGAAAATGTCACGGTAGAAACATGCGTGTCTGCAGAAGAGCACTTAACCCAAAACATATTCAAAACTGCTTACTGTTTATTTATCTTTTGAAATATTGCATTATCCTAGGTTAGTTTATAGGCTAAGCTAGGCATCATTATCCTATAGACTAGTTGTGTAGGCTGTGCTAGGTACCATCATTTAAGGCTATAGAGGTTGGCTAGAAAGCAGCATTCTAGGCTATAGAAATAGCTGGATAACATCATCCTCGGCTTAAGTTATGGCTAGACAGCGTTATCAATAAGTCAGAGGTTCCCCAACTGGGGTGCCTCGGAAGGGTCACAGGGATTCAACAATGTTTCAAAGTGGAATAAAAATTACAGTGGTTGTACATAAATACCTCGTTTTTCGAGTAAACTTAATAGGACCTACGTTATATATATATATATATAATATATATATATATATATATATATATATATATATATATATTATATAATATATATATATAATAATATAATCATGCGGGTTGCTTCTACAGAGCTTCAATTTAATATTTAGGAGAAATCCATGACAAGGAGAAATGTAAATGCCATGAAAAAGTCTTCTTTAATGCACAACGTTTTCGAGCAATACGCTCATCTTCAGGCTGTTTAATAACAATGTGAAATTAAAATCAATATTGAATGAAAAACAAAACAGAAAATTTCTATAACCTATTCGTAAAGACAATTTTAAAAGACTGAGAAAGAGGGTTAAATTCTAAGTTATACAGATTTACATATAAAAATTAAGAGTTATTTTTAAATACATATAGTAAATGTGAAATTAATACACTGGAAAAATAACAATAGTACACTGTAATATGGAACTAGCTACCTTACACAGCAGTATCCGAGGCTGACTAATTTGAGCAGAGACAGGAACGGGAAACACGAGAGATGGCGAGGGCGATTGGGGAAGGAGGGATTATAAGGAATTGGGGAAGGAGGAGGGATCATAGCAAATTGAGAGGGACGGCGGATGAGTCAACATTCAGACTAGGGGACAATGCTTTAATGAAAAGCGATTCTAAAATTCTTAGTGAGTTGGGACAGTATTACAACCAAGAATTTTAAAATTGTCTAAAGTGACATCAATTTTACATTTAATGCTGTGTTCACGAATACTCGAGGCTTCTTTAGTTTTTAAAATTTTACCTGTTCGGCCACTTATTCCCATATGCGAATAAAATCTAGCCCTGAGAGAGCGAACAGTGCTGCCGATGTAATTCCCAAGGAGACACCTGGGGCAGGTAAATAAATATACAACACCGCTACGCAACGAGTCAGGGGTTCGATCCTTCGCTGAGAAAAAGCTTTTAAAATTTGTCTTTACGAATAGGTTATAGAAATTTTCTGTTTTGTTTTTCATTCAATATTGATTTTAATTTCACATTGTTATTAAACAGCCTGAAGATGAGCGTATTGCTCGAAACGTTGCGCATTAAAGAAGACTTTTCATGGCATTTACATTTCTCCTTGTCATTGGATTTCTCCTAAATATATATATATATATATATGGGACGATTGAACTCAGAATGGTCTCCTAAGGTTTTTTCATGATACACACAGACCGTGCATGGAACAAGGAACTCTTCTGGGAAAATTAAATCCACTATAGTCCCAATAAGTAATGGTAAATGACAAAACTATAGTTTTTTCTTTTTCATGATGTTAGCCCGACGTGGGCAATGGGTCACTCGCAAAGAGGCCCCAACAATAATAGCTTCCCTCACCACTACCTGCAAAGCAGATAGGATTCAACTTTAGGACAGGATCTAGGGTTACGTTACAGCTACACCTAGCCTACTATATCCAGAACCTCTATATAGGCAAAAGACTCGCTGCATTCGCGTCGGATTTAATACATCAAAGAAAAAGGGGTAACTATTGTATTTTTAGCCAAAAACCAAAACTTAAACCTCAACTGGCAAAATTGAGCGTCCAATTTTCAAGGCACATAACACATCTGTTTCATGATGGGATGGGATGATGGGATTGAACTTATTCGGATTATAGTGGATTTAATTTTCCCAGAAGAGTTCTTTGTTCCATGCACGGTGTGTGTGTATCATAAATAAATATATATATATATATACACACGAATACAACGTTATCAAGCCTTAGAATATTAGGTACTCGCCATTAGCGGATGGCATAAGATCTAGAAGTATTTTAACTAATTTTAACATCCATCTACAAAAACCTACATGCTCAATTTAGTAACTGATTTTGTATTTCATTACGTATTGAATTACATAATAACAGACCCCTAAATATTGAAATATAATTTAAGTTGATGACGTTTTTTAACGGATAATTTAGTTCTCCTTCCAAACACTAGATGGCAGAACAGAAAAAAAAAAGCTGACGCAAAAATGGGCGCAGTTTCGAATCCTGCTACAAATAATCTTTGATGCAACAATACACTACAAAAACACTCGATAAAAGAACCAGTGTTAGCCATGTTTAAAGGTCACTTCATCTTTTTTTTTAATGTTTCTGACAAGAAATTTAATTAAGGGACATTTCAGTCCACGACTGTTCGCTTGGTTTTGTCAAAAGTGGGAGTAAAAGGAACTACCACCTGAAATTCATCTCAAAAGATTCGTATAAAGTTGTGTGTGAAGTGTTTACATTTTTTGTGATTTCGAGAAAGTGAAGAAACTGTGAAAAGCAACTCGTCGTTCCAAATGAAGCTTAAATGGAATAGTTTCTGATTATTTCTGTAAAAGGGAAATTCTGTCTTACGAAACTCAAGAATTCAATGGATCCCTAAATAGGATAGTTGATGCGTCGTCTTAAATTAAAATAACGTATCCGAGAATAACGACAACAACAATAATAATAGAAAGGCGAAGTAAGACTGTAATTTCTATAGCTGTTCTGACGTCACGTTCAAAGTATCTCTTAAATAACTTTTTATGAACATCCAAACAGAGTGGTTTAATTAGCAGACTTCAGATATTGAGGATTTTGGATCCTGTTTTGCGCTAGTGTTAAAGTAAGTTAAGGATACAGAAAACATGTTCAGAATTTACATAAGAGGTTAAATCATGTTAAGCGTTGCAATTTGGGTTAAAGAAAATCCTTACCTTGCCCTGTAAAAATTATATACATATATATAAAACCTGATCTTTTAGGATCATATTTTGCAAGCAGTTAATCTGAACACCGAACATGATTAATACGAACATATTATTAACACGAACAAATGCCAAAACATTAACGAGTTAACATCCAAATATTAAAAATAAAAGTTATTTTTACACATATAAAAAAGAAAAAATTAAATAGTTCTTGACTCGTGAACAAATCCAATTATTCTGTAAGAAAGTTAAAAAAGTAAACAAAAAAAAGTCGTTAGTAGAAGTGATATTAGTTAAATCAATTAATTTGCATAAACACACCAGTAATCGCGTAGTTAGTACAGTTAGGCCTACGAGTAATTCATTCCGTTAGTACAATATACAGGGTTTGTTTACGTACGAGGCATTATTTTAGTATTTTAAGCTCACTTTCATAGCAAAAGCCAACTTACTCAATTAATTTAGTTTATTAATTAACGCAGGCATTAATTAATCTTTAGTAACGAAAATAAGAAAATTCTCAAAAACTCTTCACTCACAATTTCCGTAGGTTTGGAAGCGAGCCAAACTCGCGTTCTTCGATTTTGCGTAACTTATTGTTCAATACACTCCTGTTGAGAGGACAATAAAGGAAAACTCGTTATTTGCAATTTGTATTTTATTTTTAATTCTTTTATCTTATTCGTCGGTTAATTTTATTTGCTTTAAGAATTCTTTAACTCCTTCATATCTATAAATTAAAACTCAATGGCACTTCAATAAGCGTACGCGCGCGCACACACACACACACACACGCGCACACACACATATATATATATATAACTGTCATAAGTATGAATTCAGATTCAGTTATGAACAAAAAACGAGAGAGTACAAAGAAATTGGAGCAAATTGTTAATTATAAAACCAAATATCTCTGAGGAAGTTCACAAACTTTTAACAAGTGTTACTAAATGCATTATCAATATTAAAAATATGTAAGTGATGTTATAATTTCTGTTAATACCTCTCTCGTTCCATAAAGTTAAGGCGTTTCAACTCTTTTGGTCATAGCTGTAGGTTGGCTACCTGTAGCAGGGCCTAGAATTAACTACTGCGAGACAGGATTATATTATTCAAAGATTCCTATGCAAATCACTTTAAAAGAGCTCCAAAAGTACGGGCAACCATTCAACAGGACCATGGAATTGCTTTTAGGACGTCCACTGCGAAAATAAAAGTTTCAAGAACGTAGTTCGCAACGAAGAGTTGCTGTCAGAAAGCCGTATCGTGATATGAATAAGAAAAAGAGGCTTGAATTTGCGAAGGAACATCAAAACTGGCGTGATGAATAGAAAAATGTTCTGTGGAGTGATAAGACGAAACTGAACTTTATGGAAATGTAAGTAATACTTTTTTGAGATGATGTAGCTATAAAAAGTTTCAATCCAAATGCTTCGGCAACACTGTGAAACATAGTGGTCCTTTTATCGTGGTGTGGGATTTCAGTTGATCGGTAAGTGAGGGATCTCGTAAAAATCGATAAGATGTGTATGAATAAGATACATTATCACGAACTTTTGGTTTTATGTGCCCTGTTAAGTGAAGTTCATTTAATTAGAAAGATAATCATCTTTCAGTAAGGCATACTGCAAAACTTAAGAAGGCTTCAAGATCCACAAGCAGAAGCAGATGGAAAGGGGTGGCCAAGTGGGGAAGTTTCTTCTACAAGGTCCTGATGTAAATCCCACTGAGCATTTGTGGAAACCACTAAACCAATGAAATCACAGAAGTAAAGTCAACAAACCTTTTCGAGCTCTGGTGTATTGTCCATTGGAAGTGGCAAGCAATTTCTAGGAAAAGCTACGGGCTTTGATTGATTTGATACCTTTAAGATGCAAGCCATCATCCGTGCTCATAGAGGTTACTCTAAATTTGCTACATTAGTTTTAATACGTAATACTTTTTCAGTTTTTACACTTTCTTGGTAAGTATATTTAAGCTACAAAATGGTAAGAAACTGAATACATCAACGGCGCATCATTACTAACAAGAAGTATAGAATCCTATGAAAAATTATACAAATAACAAACGAATTTTACTTCGCTCAAACAAAACTGTTTCTTTGGTAAAATCCAGCTATAACCTCATTAATAAAAAAGTGGAGTAATAACGTACATTTCAAATCACAGTCATCCACATAAAATACAAATATAATTTTAAAATATTAAACAGAATCAAATACATGAATTACCATCGAACCTTGTCAGAAAATTTCCACTTTACTCGCGAAGACACACACACGTCAACTTCATTTCTTTCACAACGACAAATCCTAAGAGTATATGTATATATATATATATATATATATATATATATATATATATGATGAAAAAAGCCACGAAGGAAAGGAAATACAATCTTTGTGAAATAATTTTCATATATATATATATATTAGGGTGGGCCGAAAAAAAAATGTTGGAATGGCACATTGATATTTTTTTGTGGTTATGGTCAGGATGAAAGGATATGGCAATAAAAATCTTCTCCGCATATTCTCTAAGTGCCACATTTTTTACCATGAAAAAATGGCGGCGAAACATGAAGATTGGCGATTTTGAGGCATTTCTAGGCAGTATTTGGAAAATATGTATATGTAAAAAAAGTCTTAAAATCGAAAGTTAAGACTTTTTTATATATACATATTTTCCAAATACTGCCTAGAAATGCCTCAAAATCGCCAATCTTCATGTTTCGCCGCCATTTTTTTATGGTAAAAAATGCGGCACTTAGAATATACGGAGAAGATTTTTTATTGCCAAATCCTTTCATCCTGACCATAACCACAAAAAAATATCAATGTGCCATTCCAACATTTTTTTTTCGGCCCACCCTAATATATATATATATATATATATATACACAGTATATATATATATATATATATAGGTGTTTTACCTTCTTCAAGCTGAGTTCGATATAAGTGTAGAATACAAAGTGTTACAGAAGTGCAAATGAAGCCTTAGGACATTTTATAATAGAATTTATGGCTTTATATAAAGTGTTCTGGCCAAGAGAGAGAGAGAGAGAGAGAGAGAGAGAGAGAGAGAGAGAGAGAGAGAGAGACGAAGTCGATACTGGTCTGACTCTTCAGTAATCATTTCTGTTCAAATTCTAATTCCGTCCTTACAATTCGTTCAAGCACAGTTTCAATTCCAATTCCAACGGAAAAATGATCCTTGATTCCAATTCCAAATCCGACACGAATCCATATTCGTATGTTCCGAGAGAAAAATCTAAATAATGCCATCTATCATACGTGATTCCAGTGCAGTACAACACACACACACACACAATTACTTCTTCAAACCTGGAATTGATTCCGAATCCATTTAAGAGACAGTTAATAAAAACTAAACTTACTTTTAACGGAGACGGATGAGCTTTGAAAAACAAATTAAAATTGAATTAATTTTAGCATTTTTCTCGAGAGAAAGTCATCGATTAATTTTCTTTGAAAAAAACTTTGGAAGGACAGTCTTAAAATACAAATATACAGGGTGTCCCATAAGTCCGGTCTCGTTGGGAAAATTTATTTTAAATTAAATTTACAAAAGTAATACATTAGAACTGCAGGAAAGCTTGAAATGGATGTCTTATTCTGGGACCTCTTTTGGTTGCAGGTAGAATAACACACAATGGTTAATATGGAAGTCAGTTACACTCTTGAGGAAAATGCCTCCGGAGGCCTTTTACTCAGGAGTGTAACTCGCTTACATATTAGTCCTTCGCCTTTTCCTGAGGAGTGTAACTCACTTTCATATTAGCCACTACGTGTTATTCTACCTTCAACAAAAAAGGTCCCAAAACAAGACATCAATTTCAATATTTGTTTTAGTTGTAATGTATTATTTTTGTAAATGTAATTTAAAATAAAGTGTCCTATGAGACCGGACTTATGGGACACCCTGTATAAAATAATTTGTTTTTTCATTCCAGTATGAAGAGAATTCATGCTCTATATCGAGATTATATACTACGTTAGAGAGCTCTACAGGGAGCAGAAAAACAAGTCACGAGTGACTCTATATTTAGACTTTTTCTTCATACTGTAAAGTTTCTAATTTAGAGAGTATAGTAGATAGCTGTAGATACAAAATGAGACTACGTCTGTATCTCTACGTCCGTATCTCTACGTCTGTATCTCATAATTCTTTCTTTTTAAGAAACATTATACGTACGTTTCTCAATAACTTAACATACAAAATGAGACTACGTCTGTATCTCTACGTCCGTATCTCTACGTCTGTATCTCATAATTCTTTCTTTTTAAGAAACATTATACGTACGTTTCTCAATAACTTAACATACAAAATGAGACTATGTCTGTATCTCTACATCCGTATCTCTACGTCTGTATCTCATAATTCATTCTTTTTAAGAAACATTATACGTACGTTTCTCAATAACTTAACATACAAAATGAGACTACGTCTGTATCTCTACGTCCGTATCTCTACGTCTGTATCTCATAATTCTTTCTTCTTAAGAAACATTATACGTACGTTTCTCAATAACTTAACATATCCATTTGGGACTTTCTCTTATGAAACTTGAACTTGGCCGATCATTATATTTTTTAGGGATTTATGATATAATATCGCGAGGGTTACGTCGTGGCCATTACGTAACACCGCTTCCCTGTAGATCAGCGAGGCTAGCGACGTTTTGTTTGTTCGTTAGTTGAATGGGGGAGCGGGGTGACCTTCCGCGTTCCGATGATATAGCGACCCGCGTTATTTGGATTTTATGTTAAGTTGTAGGTGCACTCTTTCATATGACCCTGGCTATAGTGCATCAGAGAAGGTAGGAGACGTCGAGGCTGGACAGAAATTGGATGGGTGCCCGTCTTCCGCGTTTAAGCGATGTAGCGACCCGCGGTTATTCGGGTCCAACGTTAAGCTGTAGGTCCCCTTTTGTCGTATAACTACCCTCCTTGGTTGTTAGTACGGAGACTAAATCCTATAATTAAGAACAAGGTTTAACGATGTCACGACCTTTGAATCGACATTGACAATTCGATATAAAGCTACTTGATAACCATTACCTCATTTTTTAAAACCCGATCAACGTATGTAAAACAAAAGAGAATTTCTTTTAACGCCTCATGCAAATATCGAAATTTAAACTGTTAGAAATTCTCGATTCCAAATCCACGTAAACCTTTTTCTGAACACGAAACTGATTCTGATTCTCTAGTATCGAAATAGCATAGAAAGGGTGATTTTTTTAATTCGTGGAATCATTACAAATATTTGTAATCTTGGGATTATATAATCTCGGGCTTATTCTCTATGAAAGAATATGTTCAGTGCGCCCTCTGTGCGCAATCCCATGCCGTAGCTATGTGGTGTAATTCTGCACTTACAGCCTGCAGGGTATCCAGGGAAATCAAATAAACTTCACGTTCTGTAGCCGCCTTCGGGTCTTCCAACGTTTCGTGGAAGACTCGAGGACTTTGTCCTCTGATCAATAACACTTCCTTTCTTTTCAAATTAATGAAACAGACGCAAAATTGTTTCCTGATTGGAAACTTCATGCGTACGACAAATTCTTTACAAAAGTCTCTTTCCACTGTCACGATGGAATTACCGCTCTCGTGACACCGTTTCACAAGGAGCATTTTATCCCGCGTCCTATACGACGACACCATGCCAACAAACGTAACTGTATTTCCGATGTTTATGGATGCTTCATGCAAAATATCATACAAAATATTCCAAGAATATAAATATTTGTAATGGTCACATAAATAAAAAATCATCCTGTAGATACTTCAACACACACACACACACACATACACACACACACACACACACACACACACACACACCAGGCTGTACAGGCTGAACTTGGTGTGTGTTGTTCTTACTAGTTTGTTGTTTAACAGTGTGTTGGAGAAAATTAAATCAGTACGTCCGTCGTTAGAAGGAAGTACAATTCCTAACTAAAAAGGCCAGCGTCCATAGTTCAACGAGTAACACCGTTTGCCTATAAACGAATTGAGGACACTGAGATCGGGGTTCGAATCCCGATGATGTTGGCAGGAGTTAGAGCAATGAGTAGCATTAATTGGCCTGAGCGCTGTGCCAGTTTCTGGCCCTCATAACTAATTATTATTAACTAGAAAGGCTGGTTGATCCCTTCCTCTTCATACCTCTGATGAGGGAGACAGGTCATATTCGAAAATAAGCTCTTATTTTGCACTGAATCTGGGATTATTAATATACCGTTATAAACTAACAATTGCAAGTTTTAGGTAAATCCTTTTCGGCGGCGGAAATTATCTGGTCAAGAGTAGTTTTGAAGAAGTCTCGAGACGCGGATCTAACAGTCGAATTCATCAGTGTATATATATATATATAGTCATGCGGGTTGCTTCTACAAAGCTTCAATTTAATATTTAGGAGAAATCCAATGACAAGGAGGAATGTAAATGCCATGAAAAGTCTTCTTTAATGCGCAACGTTTCGAGCAATACGCTCATCATCAGGCTAGATAATAACAATATGAAATTAAAATCAATAATTAAATGTGAACAAGACAAAATAATTTCTATAAAACCTATTCATTAAAAGCAAATTTTAAAAAGACTAAAAGAAGAGGGTTAAATTCAAAGTTATAAAAATGTACATATAAAATTACAAGAAATTTAAAAAGCTATTTTTAAATTACATATAGTAAATTTGAAATTAGTACACTGGAATAATTAACACTAATACAATGGAATAATTAACACTACGAACCTTTCAATGCTGGTTCCGAGGCACGAGTAATTTAAAACAAAACAAAACAGGAAACAAACTATGGGTTGGGCGGTTGGAGAGTTATAAGTTGGGGAGGGGGGATTATAAAAAATTGGGGAGGGGGGAGGGGGGAGGGGAGTTGGGGAGGGGGGATTATAAAAATTTAGAGGGACAGCTGAGGAATCCACGTTTAGAGAAGGGGTCAATGTTTTAATATAAAGAGATTCCAAAATTCTAAGTGAGTTAGGACAAGAATTACAACCGAGAATTTTAAAATTATCTAAAGTGACATCAGTTTTACATTTAATACTATGTTCCCGAATACTAGAGGCTTCTTTTTTATTTAAAATTTTACCTGTTCGGCAACTTATTCCCATATGCGAATAAAATCTAGCCCTGAGGGAGCGCACGGTGCTGCCAATATAAGTACCAAGGAGACACCTTGGGCAGGTAAATAAATATACAACACCGCTACGCAACGAATCAGGAGTTCGATCCTTCGCTGAGAAAAAGCTACCTAAAGACATTTTGTTAATAAATATAATGCGAAAATCAGTATGATAAAAAAAATTTCTTAACAACTTTGTAATTTAAGTTTAAATTCTTTATTCATGGGACCCATTTCAGGTACCAAGAAATATTTTATATCTTTAGGCACTGAAATACAGGGAAGTTGAGGGCTATAAACATTATTTAAGAAAGATCTTATTAGTTTATCTACATATTGAACAGGAAAACTTTTTCTCAGCGAAGGATCGAACTCCTGATTCGTTGCGTAGCGGAGTTGTATATTTATTTACCTGCCCAAGGTGTCTCCTTGGTACTTATATTGGCAGCACCGTGCGCTCCCTCAGGGCTAGATTTTATTCGCATATGGAATAAGTTGCCGAACGGTAAAATTTTAAATAAAAAAGAAGCCTCTAGTATTCGGGAATATAGTATTAAATGTAAAACTGATGTCACTTTAGATAATTTTAAAATTCTCGGTTGTAATTCTTGTCCTAACTCACTTAGAATTTTGGAATCTCTTTATATTAAAACATTGACCCCTTCTCTAAACGTGGATTCCTCAGCTGTCCCTCTAAATTTTTTATAATCCCCCCTCCCCAACTCCCCTCCCCCCTCCCCCCTCCCCAATTTTTTATAATCCCCCCTCCCCAACTTATAACTCTCCAACCGCCCAACCCATAGTTTGTTTCCTGTTTTGTTTTGTTTTAAATTACTCGTGCCTCGGAACCAGCATTGAAAGGTTCGTAGTGTTAATTATTCCATTGTATTAGTGTTAATTATTCCAGTGTACTAATTTCAAATTTACTATATGTAATTTAAAAATAGCTTTTTAAATTTCTTGTAATTTTATATGTACATTTTTATAACTTTGAATTTAACCCTCTTCTTTTAGTCTTTTTAAAATTTGCTTTTAATGAATAGGTTTTATAGAAATTATTTTGTCTTGTTCACATTTAATTATTGATTTTAATTTCATATTGTTATTATCTAGCCTGATGATGAGCGTATTGCTCGAAACGTTGCGCATTAAAGAAGACTTTTCATGGCATTTACATTCCTCCTTGTCATTGGATTTCTCCTAAATATTATATATATATATAATTGTGTGTGTACATAAGTATGTGTGAGAATGATGCATGATCAGTATATATATATATATATATATATATATATATATATATATATATATATATATATAGGTAGTAGGTATATATATATATATATTAGTGGTGGACCGGATATCCGTATCCGTATCATTTTTAACATCCGCATCCGCACTTCTGACTGCGGATATTTCCTCTAATAAATTATGCAATTTACAATTAAATTAGCTTATAAAGTAGCTTATAAGGCCCAGTCATGCACATTTCATGTAAAGTATTAATTATTAATGAACAAACAAATATATAAACCTCAAAATATAAATAGCTGGTAACTCAGAAAATTGAATGAAACTTGTTTCATTGAATTTTCTGTGGCTGAAACTCTTGAGAAAGTTATTATTTTTATCATAATGAAAACATTAATATTAATTTTAATTCTTATGCATTGCCTGCCATAATAGTAATATCACGAAATTTGAAAAATTATGTCATATATTCATAATGCTATATTATATTGATAGATTAACTAAATATCCGCATCCGCATCCGCGGATATTGAAATTAAAAATTTGCATCTGCATATGTTGAAAAACTGACATCCGGTCCACCACTAATATATATATAATATATAAGGAGTTACAAGGACAAGCGCAAACCTCAAAGACCTTTCGGTCCACTCTGGGAGGTTCCTGATGTTAAACTAGTTCATTTTTTAATTATTCTAGTAGTACATAGTAGAAAACGATAGAAAACATAGGGCTCTCCCCCCACCCTCCGCTCTCTCCCCACCAGAGAGAGAGAGAGAAAGAGAGAGAGAGAGAGAGAGAGAGAGAGAGAGAGAGAGAGGATTGACAAAAGTAGAGACACCATGATGAGTGTTCTAAAACTTGTTAAAAAGTTATAATCTGCTGAAACCATGTCGTCAGGATACGTAACTATCAAAGTTAAATTAATGGATATTTCACAGTGCCACGAAGCAAAGGTTATCGGGAATTGACACATTTCACGAGGTCGAATTATTTATTGGACTTTGTGAAGCAGAGCAAGGTCAAAAGGGAATTTCGCGAAGGCTTTGCATTCCGTCATTAACAATTGAAAATAGTCATTGTGCAGTTCGAGAATACCTACAAAACAACAGTTGTTAATCGTCCTGGCCGTCCAGGTCCGTCTGAAAGAACGTTTTCAATTGAACTGAATTGAATATTGAATAACCTTTATTCACAAAATAAATACAATTTTCCCATTTTTGTTGTTACAATAGTTTTAACATAAATAATTGTGAAATTCAACTATTTATTTTATTTAATTTGGCCCTAAGCTTTAGGCTTTACTGGGCTCTTAATTAAAAATAGAAAAGATAATAATAATAATATAATAATAATAATATCTATTATTATTATATAAATCGTGAATAAGAATTATTAATCAAAGTATATATTAATATTAAGTTATTATTATTATAAACATATGTAAAACAGATACAAAGCCATTAGTGAAGGTATGATACCAATACTACACAAAGAAATCAATATTAGATATGAAAGATGAATAATAACAAGTAATGTACATTTAATCCTAGATTACACACGAGAAATGAATAAGTAATAGAGTAATGTACATTTAAGCCTAGAGTTTCATTAATATTCCATTATTAATCGAGATTTCAACTTGGTTTTAAACGAATTCACATTCAAAATACTTTTTATATCAGCATTTAAATCGTTCCATAGTTTCAGTCCAATAAAAAGATGAAAACAGTCTAAATTGATGAAAAATATTGTGGTAGAGCGTTGCTGACGTCATTAAATTAGGGAGTTCTAAGTCATCGGCAAGGTTGGTAAAACTGTCAATTGAAGCGCGGACGTTGTTCCCTGATTTGAAAATTATAGTGTTAATTGAAGTGTTCTCAGTGTATTAATAGTTGCTCAAGTTTTACGTGTAAGAGGTTGAAGTGATTCACCAATTAGTAAAGATCAATTGGGATTGGTGAATCGTGCTAACTTGTTGAGAAGCATAAATCACTCGATTGCCTTTTCAGGTATCGAGTGATTTATGCTTCACAGCAAATTAGCTTTGATCTATTTCTGGTCTGATATGAGTGGATTTTTTGATGAGTTACTACATATTTATTTATCTATTATAAGTTAATAATTTTGTTCTTACATTCGTAAATAAAAATAAAATGTGCCAGTTTGATCACATCTTTGAGCTTTAGTAGTTTTAGCTCTTTAAATAATGCACTAGAATGATCATGAAAATCATCATCAGATAATAACCTTATTGCTCATTTTTGGATGACAAAGATATTGTTTGAAGCGTCGTCAGCGGATTTTCCACATACAAGGGGGCAGTTGGCTAAGTTATATAAGGAAGAACAAGAGTATGATAAAGAGTTAATAAAACCTGTTTAGGGACTACATTTCTAAGTTTAAACATTATAGCAACGCTTCTTGAAATCTTTTTTGAGATATAATTTTCAAGATCATTCCATTGCAAATTCTTGTCTAGTATTGCACCAACAAATTTTGTTACAGAACATTCCTTTACAGCGATTTCATCAAGATACACATTTCGTTTATTAGTAAAAATCATGAAATTTGTTTTATTGGTATTTAGGAAGAGTTTATTGGTGATCAACCATTTCATTACACTGATAAATTCTGGGTTAAATATATTCTTAGTTGAATTAACATCTTTGCAAGAAAAAGACACAGTTGTATCATTTGCAAACATTATGAAGTTAAGTGTATCAGATGAACGTGGAAGGTCATTTATATATAATGAAAATAACAGTGGACTCAAGACTGAGACCTGTTGTACACCATGTTTGACAAGTGTTTTAGTTGAGCAGACCTTATTTACTGATACAAAATTATATCTATTGGATAAATAACTTTTAAACCAATCAATGATTGCTCATCTAAACCCATAACAATATAATTTAAGTAGAATATTATGGTCTATTTCATCAAACGCCTTACTCAAATCAATAAATATTGATATCATTATTTCTTTGTTCTCATTAGCTATATTTGCATTTTTCCCATAAAATTTAAAATAGCCATTTCCGTTGTTTTATTGCAAAAAACTTCATTTTTCTATGTGAAGGTCAAAATATGCTAATAAAAACTCACTCTAATAGACAGAGTTTATTTCCACAACAGTTTCGATGCCCACTGGCATCCTCTTCGGGTGAATGTATCTACCCGAAGAGGATGCCAGTGGGCACTGGGCATCAAAACTGTTGTGGAAATAAACTCTGTATATTAGAGTGGGTTTTTATTACCGTTGTTTTATTATTACGGAAGCCATATTGATTTGGCGATAATAAATTGTAGGATTCTAAATATTGCTGCGTCCTACTTTTTATAGTTTTTTAAAAAACTTTGCTGAACATAGATAATGAACACATCGGCCTGTAATTAGTTGTTAGTACAGGCTCACCTCCCTTAAAAAAAGGGGTGTTATACAACCAATTTTTAGCATTGATGGGAATATTCCTTTGGAAATACTTTGATATTTTTAGCCAAATTTACAGATATCTTATTTCTAACAAGTTTTAATATAGGTAAAGGAATGTTATGAATGTTATTTTTGATATTTTTTAATTTACCAATAATATTCCGGACTTCAGTAGAGCTAGCAAGGGCAAAGGAAAATGAATTTACTAGGCCGGGTGGCATATATTCTAACCGTGAGTGATCATTATTTAGTAACTACGAGCGGAGCTTATCAACTATTGAAGTAAAATAGTTGTTTAAAGAGTTTGCAAAAGAAGTATGAGCAGTAATTAATTTATTAACAACATTTAGTTTCTCTAGAGAATTTTTCTTAATTTGGTTTCCGAGAAGACTGTGTAACTGAGTGTGTATGGTTGTCCAGGTGTTTTTTATGTCTCCTTCATGTTTGGAAAACTGATCGTTCTCAGTTATATTTTGCAATTTTTATTATTTTAGTTAATTTGTTTCTGTATTGAGTATATTGTATTTTAGGAATTTTGCTTTGTAATTTTGTAATTGCATTTTGAATAATTTATCTCTGTTCTTTATTAAAGTGATAATTCCTGGAGTGATCCATGGAATTGCAACACTTTTGGGCGAAAATGGTTTCCTCCTTACAGATGTGAAGATGCGAAGAAACTAACCCTAGCCAAACCACTGCTAAAATGACTGTTCAAGTTAAGGTAGTTCTAGGACCATTAGACAGTATCTTCACGACACGAGATACTATTGCGGAACAGCTAGAAAGAAGCCCATGCTCACCCCTCGCAATATTGCCGGTCGGAAGCAGTGGGCAGCATGATTTTGCCTTTTGGAACAGCGAAATCTTCTCAGATGGTCTCGGTTTGCTTCATTTTCAGACAGTGGGGCGTGTGTGAGTATAAAGACATCATCCCAAGAATTTTCTCTGATGCAGCTGCAAACTGCAGTAAAACATGAAGATTTTCGAATATGGTGTAAAGTAAAGTTGGACCAATGAATGAACAGAGTTGGTGGGTTGCACAGGAACTACAGTATTAATTCAGCCAAATATATAAAGAACCTGGAAGAGCGGCTGCTGCCCATTTATTCCAATGAAAATATTTCTCCACACCAATGTGTACTCATTGAAGATGGTGTCCCAGCACATACCGCTCGTGGTACACAGAGGTGGCATGGCAGTTCTGGAATTAAAAGTCTTCCATAGCAAGATCAATCCTCGGATATGAATCTAACAGAACAATTATGGTGCATGTTAGATAGGTCATTAAGGAAGTGGCAACCAAAGCCTACATCCAGGGGAAGCTTCATCAAAGCCATAAAAGAAGAATGGGCTGCAGTACCCCAGGAGCAAATAGCAAATCTCATAAATGGAATACCAGAACGCGTGTAAACTTTACAAAATACAAAGGGGAAAGCAACAACATTCTGAATATATTGATTCAATAATGTTTACTTATTGACACTTATTATCAAATCAAAAAACTTTGAAAAAATCAAAGGTGTCTAGTTTCATCATTCTCTCTCTCTTTCTCTCTTCAGTTATGTTAATAGTAGAAAGCCCATTAGAAGCATGATAGGGTCCGTTAAAGGACGGAAGCGGCGTTCTGCGGACCTCCGACGCGGACATCGCTAATGTGCTTAATGAGTACTTTGCGGGAGTGTTCACCAGGGAGGATACCCGCGTCATCCCCGAGCCAGGCGTGAGGCACGAAGGTGCTGGCCTGGATAGTGTTAGATGTACCGCGACAGTCGTTGCCGATAGAATAGACAAACTGAGCGCGTTTAAGGCTCCTGGGCCAGACCAGTTTCTCCCCAGAGTGTTGCGAGAGGTGCGCGACCAGGTGGCTCCCCACCTGACTACAGTCTTCAACAAATCGTTGGAGATGGGCCAGGTGCCTGGTGACTGGAGGGAAGCCAACGTGACCCCTATCTTTAAGAAAGGGGATCACGAAAGTCCAGGGAACTATCGTCCCATTAGTCTCACTTCAGTTGTAGGTAAATTATTAGAAGGGATAATAGCTGATAGGATCGTTGACCATTTGGATTCCTACAAGCTGCTTGGGGACTCCCAACATGGGTTTAGACGGCATAGGTCGTGTCTCACCAACTTGCTCGAGTTTTTCCACGTCATGTTGAGTGAGTATGATAAGAGTAGGGAGATTGATATACTTTATCTCGACTTTCAGAAAGCCTTTGATAAAGTACCTCACCGCCGGCTAATGGCGAAAGTGCGCGCGCTGGGTATCGGTGGGGAAATAGGTAGGTGGATTGAAAACTGGCTGAGGAATAGGCGGCAGAGGGTTGTAATTAAAGGGGCTAGTTCGGGTTGGGCCTCGGTCACTAGTGAGGTTCCTCAGGGTTCCGTTTTGGGGCCACTGTTGTTTATCATTTACATAAATGATATCGACGGTGGCATCGTCAGTCGGATTGCCAAATTCGCTGATGACACCAAGCTTGGGGCCAATGTTGGGACGCCCGAAGCGATCGAGCAACTGCGTGCGGACCTAGGTAGGATAGGAGAGTGGTCCGAAAAATGGCAAATGCCGTTTAACTTGAGTAAATGCAAAGTGATGCACATTGGCTACGCCAATCCCAAGTCGGACTACTCGATGTTGGGTAGTAATATCGAGGTGACTGATTTAGAAAAGGACTTGGGTGTGCTAATTAGCAGCGACCTTAAGTTTACGAAACAGTGTGTAGAGGTGGAAAAGAAAGCCCAGAAACTATTGGGTTATATCAGGAGGCAATTTCAGTTCCGGAACAAGGAGATTGTGCTCTCACTGTACAATTCCCTTGTTCGGCCGCACCTGGAGTATGCTGTGCAGTTCTGGTCGCCCACCCTCAGGAAAGATATTGAGAGGCTGGAGCGAGTGCAGGCGAGGGCCACAAAGTTAATCCCTTCCGTTAGGCATATGGGCTACAATCGACGGTTACGCGCCCTGAACTTGTTTTCGCTGGAAACTCGGAGGCTGCGCGGTCAACTGATCGAGGTTTTCAAGCTCTTACGCGGGTTCAACGATGTCGATTTTAGAAGTATGTTTAGTTTAAATGATAACCCAACTCGCAACAATGGTTGGAAGTTGGATTTGAAACGGTTTAGGACTAGTGTGTGTGGGAATTACTTTACGTATAAGATCTGTGACACATGGAACAGGTTACCTTCGGAAGTTGTGAACAGTTCCTCTGTGGATCAGTTCAAGAAAAGGTTAGACCAAATCTTGCACACTATTTGAGTGTGTACAAAATTTTCCCTGGCACCCGTTGCCATTGGTACCTCCTCGGTATGGGCCGCAAGGCCTTTTGAGGTACTTCTTTTCCTTGTAACTCCTTGTAATTCTCTTTACAGAGACGTCTCTGGTTGATTGTGCTCCACATAGCACGATCAGCCATCAAGCAACCAATTTTTTTATCACTTGCCTCATAAACACCTCTAAGTAGGAGACTCTTGAATTCGCCATAGCAAGAACGGGTGATCACCGACAAAACACTTTCACTCTCCATAAGGGACAAATACAGGGGAATAGATATAAGAACCTTCCACTGATATTCCTCGCCGGAAAGAGATTTTCTCCACTCTCGTGGTGGCACAACACAGCGAAGTATGAACGATTCAGTATATCATTTGCTGCATAAACACCTTTCACGGCGGGAGACCGAAGTTGAAACTCGGCGACATTCAAGGAGTTGGCACAGGACAGACATTCAATTACATAAAACACGCTCACACACTTGCCTGCCTTGTTAATATGTCTAAGAATAGAGTAGAAAAATACTTTGTGGAAATACATAATCTCATAATGAACAAAAAAAAATACTTTCAAAAATGCATGGCATGGATTAAGTGAAGTAGACGTTTCTTCAAACACGATTTTTTTTTCTTCTCTTCATTTTTTTGGGGTGGCTGGATGAGTGAGGGCATGGCGTGAAAAATCCGATTTTCTTCTTAATTCTTGTTTCTACCCCTTTTCTGTAGAAGCATTTCATCACTTTGCGTGTGTGATGGCTGTGCGCGTACAAGGGTGTAGACATGGATAGTTTAATCTTTACCTCTCTCTTAATCCTTTTGGTGGGTCATGGGGTCTTTGTTGGGCCGATACCTCGGTAAATAGAACTGTAAATATTTTGTGACGATACCAAGTGGTTGATGTGCAATCGGCACAAGTTTATTATTGGTTATTTTATACAGTGGTGCTATCCAATGTGCGATCTCTATGCGTGCATATCGTAATTGTAGAGCTAGCTTATATATTCTCCTCTATATTATATATTCTCCTTCCTGTAAAATTTTCTTGGCTACTTTTTCCAAGGTCAAGGTATTTTTCCAACCTTTTTCCGTACCCGCCTTTGGCGTAGAGAGGGAGAGAGCCTTATATTTCTCTATCCCTTTTCTACTGCTATATAGTTACAAAATGAACAGTTTAATAACAAGAACCCCCCACCCCACCCTCTGAGTGGACCGAAAGTTCTTTGAAGCTTCCTCTTGTCGTTGTAACTCTCTCTCATATATATATATATATATATATATATATATATATACTGTGTGTATATATATATATATATATATGTGTGTGTGTGTGTGTTGTATTTCCAATAACCAGTTTATTTTCATCTTTTAATTAGTATCCATCAAGTGTTGGTAATATATTGAGAAACGAATCGTTGTTGGTTGGGAATATTCGAATGCTATGAAATATTTGAATAATTTTCCGACAATTTTCCGACACAAACTATAAATTCTCTTCATTTTTCTCTTTCAGAAAATATTTTATTAAAAAAAAAAAAAAAAAATTATTTTTCAATTAAATTTTTTTTTTAATTTATTCTTCAAATTTGATTTGTTGATTTAATCTTAAAATATAACAGCTTTTGTTTTTAAATTATTAGTATACAGGGTGGTCCAAAAAGGTGTTCCCAAAAATAATTTATTGTACATTATTTTTGGACCAATACATATGTACAGGGTGGGTAAAAAAGTGACCCCTTAGAGGTAAACTCTCGTATTAAAAAAAAGTAAGGGGATAGAGCTCCCAAACTTCATAGATGCTTACCTTAGCATGTTGTTCGTCTTAATTGAGAAGTTGCTCGATGTGGCTTCCCTTCCTGCTCAACGCAGTCCTCCAAACGTGGACGCCACTGATCAATACACCTGTTTGCATATCGTTGAGACACCTTCTCCTACCCGAGCCGAATTCTTTCGCGTAGTTCATCTATATCTCTTATATTGGTACCAGGGATATAAACTTTGGACTTCAGGGTTTCCCAAACACCATAATCTAGTGGTGAAAGATCGGGGCTTCTAGCCGGCCACATATTGGGTTCGATGAAGTCCGGTGTTTCGTTCTCAAGGAATGTGACAGTTTGGGCTCCACCTTGTTGGAAAGTATATCTTTTAGCACTAGTTCGTCGAATAACAGTTAGAGAGAGTGAAATATATACTTTCCAACAAGATGGCGCCTCTTCTCACAGAGCACGCCAAACTGTTACATTCCTTGAGAACGAAACACCGGATTTTATCGAACCCAATATGTGGCCGGCTAGTAGTCCCGATCTTTCACCACTAGATTATGGTGTTTGGGAAGCCATGAAGTCCAAAGTTTATACCCCTGGTACCAATATAAGAGACATAGATGAACTACGCGAAAGAATTCTGCTCAGATGGGAGAAGGTGTCTCAACGATATGTAAACAGGTGTATTGATCAGTGGCGTCCACGTTTGGAGGCCTGCGTTGATCAGGAAGGGGGACAATCGAGCAACTTTTCAATTAAGACGAACAACATGCTAAAGTATGCATCTATGAAGTTTGGGAGCTCTAGTCCCCTTACTTGTTTTAATATGACAGTTTACCTCTAAGGGGTCACTTTTTTTTACCCACCCTGTATATATTATGCTTCTAAAGTGTAAAACTCTATCGCAGTAAGTAAAGCGGTGTAGTATAGTGTAGTGCAGTGTAGTGTTACTGAAAAATTGATATGATTTAAATTATTTTAAGAATTATTTACATAATTTTGTGTAAATAAAATTAATAGGGTTAATAATAAAAATAACACTGAAAAACAAGGTTTTTGGTTCCTGAAACAAAATAGATGGTCCCTATGTATGTTTTTGCACTGAATCTGAACCTGTTTTTAGAACTCTTTTATGACGTATAGATTTTGAGATATGACAGTTTCAGCTGTATTGATTAACTGCAATTTCTATAAGCAAATTGCCGTTCATGAATTACACTAGTTTAGCATTCCTATGACAACCAATGAATTCTATCTTGCGACTGATGGCATCTTTTCACCAATGAAGTGATGAATACCACTACCTACATACCGTAAGTTATATTAGTGCCCATCAATTTGTCGCAATGATCGGGTAAGGCAGATTGCCTTAGTGCAAAATATATACAAGCTCTTACATTTAGTGGTAGTAAAAATGATAATGAATTGATAAATAGTGAAAGTGATAGTGATAGAAAGTTTTCAATTGAAAATGCTGCTTTGAATGATTTTTTGAGTAGAAGAAAAGGTTAAACATATTTAAGAATTCTAAAAACAGATTCGACTTCAGTGCAAAAAAATACAGAGGGAGTAGGGACCATCTATTTTGGTTCAGGACCAAAACCCTTGTTTGGATGTACAGTATGGTCCAAATATTAAAACGGAAAACTTGTTAGCAGATGTATAAATGGTTTGGATCAAGTAAAGATAATCCCTCCCAACAGAAAAAGGAGGGACTATCTTTACTTGATCATTTTTTGGGAGGGATCATCTTTACTTGGTAAAGTTGGTAATACCGCTTTACCGCAATACCGCAATACCGCTTTAATTAAAGTCTTTGGATCAAGTAAAGTTAAGCACCCCCAACCTTTTTTAGTTAGCTTTATAAGGCTAACTAACGAAAATATCACGACCTAACCTAACCAATCGTCAAGGGCGTACAGTTGACCTAACGATTGGTTAGGTTAAGTCGTGATATTTTCGTTAGTTAGCCTTATAAAGCTAACTAAAAAAGGTTGTGGGTGCTTATCTTTACTTGATCCATTGTAATAAATGAATTTTAATAAATTTTGTTTTCAAATAAATCATTTTTTAAAAAAAGATTCTCTTAATTTTTATCCTTATGTCAGACAGCTTCACTTTACTTTACTTTCTGGGAGGGATTATCTTTACTTGGTCATTTTTGGGAGGGATTTGCTTTACTAGTGTGACCTGGGAGGGATTATCTTTACTTGAGCCAATGGTTTAATATATATATATATATATATATATATATATATATATATATATATATATATATATATATATATATATATATATACAGGGTGGGCGGAAAGTAGCTCCCTATTTTGGATTGGTAAAAAAATACGTATATTATCCATTTATTTCAGAAGAAATAATATGAAAAGGTAGGCATACATGGTAGGTTTTCTCTAAAATTCAATGTGGGCTCCAACTCTTTCCACCAGCTTCTGGAGCCGCCCAGGAATGGCGTCCACTGACTTTAGCAGGAACTCCGACGGGATGGAGGACATGACTTCCCGAATTCGGTCCTCCAGTTCTTCCAATGTCCTCGGTTTGGTGCGGTAGACTTCTTCCTTTACCCACCCCCAAAGAAAGAAGTCGCACGGTTACCGCTGAAAACGGCAGAATCGGTTCAGTGTAACGGTGTGGTGTGGTATGACCTCAGATCAGGTTGTGGGCCCGTTCCTTCTGCGCAACACCATGAATGCTGAGCGGTACCTTGCTATGTTGCGAAACGAGGTCTGGCCGGTTGTCAGCACATGGGAGAACATCGACGATCTGATATTTATGCAAGATGGCGCCCCTCCGCACTTCTTGTCCGTGAGTGGCTGGATGCCCACTTCCCTGGGCGTTGGATGGGTCGTCGTGGTCCACATCAATGGCCAGCCAGGAGCCCCGACTTGACACCGTGCGACTTCTTTCTTTGGGGGTGGGTAAAGGAAGAAGTCTATCGCACCAAACCGAGGACATTGGAAGAACTGGAGGACGAATTCGGGAAGTCATGTCCTCCATCCCGCCGAGAGTTCCTGCTAAAGTCAGTGGACGCTATTCCTGGGCGGCTCCAGAAGCTGGTGGAAAGAGTTGGAGCCCACATTGAATTTTAAAGAAAACCTACCATGTATGCTACCTTTTCATATTATTTCTTCTGAAAAAATGGAAATATACGTATTTTTTACCAATCCAAAATAGGGAGCTACTTCCGCCCACCCTGTACAGATATATATATAAAAAAATATATATATATATATATATATATATATATATATATATATATATAATTATATAGTTATTTTTTATATACATATAATACACAATATTTACATAGTTCCCTTTTTTCATCTATTTTTTATAGATACCTGTAATTAATGTTACTTTCATTTTTTTACAGGTCATTTTGAAATAAATGCTCGGAATATTGACGGATTACCTAAAACAGTTAAAAAAAAACCTGAAAAATATTAAGTATGTCTCGTAGATGTGTTAATGATGCCGACAATTTTTGCTACATTGGACAATTTACTGTTAAAAATCAGAAAAGGTGCTTTACTGCTCATAAAAAAAGCTTATCATTTGTACTTCGAATGCAAGGTACGAGATCAAGATAAACAATGGGCACCCCCATATTTGTTGCATTTCATGTGCAAACCGTCTCCGACAGTGGATTAAAGGTGTTCGTTCATCTATGTGTTTCGCAATACCAATGATTTGGAGAGAACAACAGGATCACTTAAATGACTGCTATTTCTGTAGGACTAAAACATCAGGATTCTCTGCAAAAAACAAGAAATCCATTCTATATCCTAATGGTCATGGTCCAGATCTTCCTGTTCCAGTACCACCCGAAACATATTGTAAGAGTGTGTTTAGTATGGTACGGTCATTGTGAAAGTTGAATGTGAGCGATAGGTGGAGTGTGAGACCAGAGCTTGGTGTGAATGATTTGAAAGTGAGCGAGGTGAAAGATAGTATTAGTCATGGAAGTTTTGGGATAATTCGTGCTTGTGATCTGAACAATAAAGGTTGGAAGCGGGAAATTCAAGTTATAGAAATTTCAAGAAAGTTGGATATTTAAAAGTTTGAGTTGTCGGCGTTAAATCTGTGGTCACGTCAGGTAATTTTCTTATGTATTTTCATGTTAATGTATATTTTTTGTTATTAATGTGCTAGGTTTGGCTGGGAAACTGAATTCCTGGTAATTGAAACGGCTGTCTACCAGAGCTAAACGTGACAGTCAGAACGTTTTGTGGCCCCAGTTCCGAGGTTAGCGTCATCAATTTGGAAGTCAAGGCAGGATTGGGAACAAAGCCTATCCGTGCCCGTCCGTCTAAATCACTTGCAACAGTGGAAGTTAAGATTAACAGTTCTGGGACACCACTGCGACTGAGACAAGTGAAGGGATAGTTTACTTTAAGTAGGAGCAGGACCTGCACCTTGTACATATCTTAAGCCCGTGGTCTCGGTGTTAATTTAAGTTTAGATTATAGGTTTTTGTAAATATATTTGACTTATTTGAATGTTTTCTTTTGATGGACCTTTAATGGGCCGATCGGATAAATTGTTCTGTGTATACCACATTGCTTTTTCAGCCCATAATAACGAAAGAAAAGGAGGACCGGTAATAATATACTATAGACTCAGTGTAGAGGATGATGAAGAAGAGGCAAATGTTGAAGCAGGTCCTACTAATGATCTAGATTCAATCCTTCCACCCTAACTGAGCCACACATGATCTCTCAAGCGGAGCTTAATGATCTAGTTCGAGATCTAAACGTATCTAAAAATCAAGCTGAGGTACTTAGTTCAAGATTACAAGGGTGGAATCTTATGGAGAAAAACACAAACATAAGTCTGTTTTGTAACTGAGAAAAAGAATTTGTCCATTTTTTCAATGAAAGAAAATCTTTGCTATTGCAATGATGTTAATGCCCTGATGGAAGCACTTACACACGAACACAAAATTGAAGAATGGCGGTTGTTCACTGATTCATCAAAATTGAGTTTGAAAAGCTGTTCTGTTATATAATGGGAATATTTTTCCATCAGTTCCCATTGCTCATTCATTTCACCTAAAAGAATCATATGAAAATATGGAATATCTTTTAAACAGCACAGAATACAATAAGTATAACTGGAACATTTGTAGTGATCTAAAAGTTATAGCTCTTTTGGGAATGCAGCTGGAGTATACGAAATATTGCTGTTTCTTATGTGAATAGGACAGCCGTGCTAAGTCTAAACATTACATGGTTAGCGATTGGCCAACTAGACAACTCGTAGTTTGCATGAAAGCCTTGTTGAACCAAAAAATGTTTATCTACCACCTTCGTATATAAAGTTAGGACTGCTGAAAAATTTGTGAAAGGTATGGATCGAAACAGCAGAGGATTTCAATACATTAAAGAAAAATTCCCCAAAATCAGGGAAGCGAAAATAAAAGAAAGAATACATGTGGGACCTCAAATACGAGAATTGATGAATCATGATGAATTCGATGCAGTTTTAGAAGGAAAAAAAATGCATGGGAACGTTTTAAGTCCGTCGCGACCAATTTTTTAAGTAACAACAAAGCACTAAACTACAAAAATTTAGTTAAAAGAATGTTGGTAGCATACTATGAAATGGAATGTAGCATGCCCTTAAAGATTCACTTCCTCCACTCCCATTTAGATTTCTTTCCTGAGAATCTGGGAGCTGTGAGTGATGAGCATGGCGAGCGCTTCCATCAGGATAGTTTAAAGTTGGAAAAACGGTACCAGGGCAGATGGAACCCCAATAATGTTAACTGATCACTGTTGGTCATTGTTAAGAGAAGCTCCTTGTACATCATACAAGCGAAAATATTCCACTAAATAATTTCAGTAGCTTTCTATTTATGTTTATTTAGCTGTATTTGTATAATAAAATAAATTATTTATACTTGTATAGGATCAAGTAAAGATAAGCTTATCTTTACTTGATCCCTTGTATAAAACTGCATTTTTCTCAAAACCTCTATGTGATAGAAAAATTCTGAAAACAGATTCGAACTTAGCGTAAAAAATAGATTTAGCATCAGCTATGTTTATGCAGGAACCAGGAAAAGATTTTTAGGTTTGTTAATCAGTGTAATTGTTATTTAGATCAAGTAAAATAGATGCAATTAATTGTAAAATAATAAAATATTGTTCTTGACTCGTTGAGTGTAGACAGCTTCAGAAAATAGTCAGTCTGGAAATATATCACTTCTGAAAAGCATAAAAAATTAATAATTAGTAATATTATGTTTATCTTTTGATATTCTTTTATTGTGAATAATAAAATTTTAAAAACAAAAATAAATCGTTAATGATTAGTCATTTTTGGTGGGTTTTAGAAATGTAATTTCTATAGGCGAACTTTTTTCCAAAACTGTACATTTCTTTGTTACTTATTGTATGCATGGAGAAAGAGTTTTTTTTTTTTAATTTCACCACTGAATGAGATCAGAGTGTTACTTATGTTAGACTAAAATCAACGAATCAAAGAGACGCTTTTAAAGACGGTTCTCAAGAGGGAATTTTAAGTTGAAGATAAAGTCAGACTTCGGTTTGGCCTTATTAAATAAGGTTGTTAATTGTGTATTAGTGAAAAGAGTTTGCATCAGTAAGTACATGTAATGTGAAAGTCTCTCTCTCTCTCTCTCTCTCTCTCTCTCTCTCTCTCTCTCTCAGGAAGTAATTAAAATGTAGGACTATATCCCCATCTCTTAATTATGTGTTCAAATTAAGATTCATACGGCATGAAGTTCCTTTTCAATTTCCTGGTTAAACCGGCCTAAAGCCCGGAGGGGTCGGTGTAAGCCTTAAAGGTGAACTCATAGGCCTTCCATAAATTATTAATAGTGCAGCGTAATTACCCAGAATTAATTTTAAATCATGGCAGAAACCGGTAATACAAACCAATACAGAATTATTGGTAAATTTAAGGAAGCGACCTTGTGTACATAATTAACAAAAGCCAAATTGATTAATTACGTATTGGTTCAAAACCTGAATTAGCGTTAATTAATGGAACTATTTCTGGCCTTTAACAAGATAAATTAAAAGGCATAATTGCCACCCCCATTTAAACATTTTAAGTCTTACGAACCATAAAGATAAGACCCAAAATCCAAGGCGGGTCCAAATACTGCCAATATACCCTGATTAAGCTCGTTCAACTAGGCAAATTTCATAGGCTGAAAACACGTTTCAATCAACATTCGTTCTTGACAAGTTTATTTGAAGATAATTTGTAAGAAATACTTTGATTTTTTCATTCGTTAAGCTCTTTGGGTTGTTTTCAATGCTGCAGAATTTAAAACAAGTGAAGATCGGCTCTCACTCAGGAAATGATCGACTTTAAACCATGGGCGTCGATTGCGGGGTGGGTGGGGGGACACAGGGGACATGTACCCCCGACTTTCGTGAATGAATTGCTATAAATGCTAACTATTAATGGCACCTAATAAGACGTTATATGTCGTATAATATGCATATGCAAATGTAATAGCAATATTATAAATTATTGTCATGAACGTCAGTGTATATTTATCATGAAATTTAGCAGTCAGTTATTTGTTTTATATTTCACGAACATATTTTGTTATCAGTTTATGTACGTTGACCTCTGTTGTCTACGAGTAATAAAAGATTTACTTCGGTTAAACATATGTGTGATATTATGTTACATGAAAGGTTAAATATTATAAATAGTTTGTATTGATTTTCTTATTTCTGCAAAAAAGAATGTTTAAATAAAGAAAGACCTAAAATTATTAAATACAACTGTTTTTTTCAACATGCTGAGAAAAATACAAAAAACGGGTAAATGGTAAATTACGACATTGATATATTACACGCAACAGCTACTCAGAATATTGTTTGATTCGCTGTTTGAAGGCGGTGTCCCCCCCCCCTCAACTATTTGGAGCCTTTTGCACAAAATGGCCAGAATGTGCAAAGTATGAAAGTTTCAGGTGTTGGGATCATAAAATTGGGATTTACTAATATAAAATAACAATTCATAATGTATAAATGTAAATTAGGTTTAATAAATGAATTATAAAAGGTAAGAAATAGACCTATTCTGAAATTAAACAATAGTACAGGATATGAGCTTTGAAGAAAGAACAACAGATTTCGTTTGGTTCATACTCATATTCACGTTCAGCCAATCAGGCATAGGTTTGTTATCATGTGATACCCACCTCTAGTCTTGCTCAATCGTGTTCTTAAGGACAGGTTAGTTTTTAAGTAGTACTAGATTTATATAAGTAAATGATTTAATATCAGAAAATAGGCCAATAAAGTTAGTTGAATACTGTAGTATAGGTAGGAAATTATAAAAATTATTAAATCATGTATTAATTACTGTCCTTTAAGTTTGAGGTTCGTAGATAATTAATTAAAAGACATAATCTGCCAAGCGAGATTGGAACCGCAAAATCTGCTCGAAGAAAAAGGCAACCCAGCACGAGACATGGACACACAGAGAGAGAGAGAGAGTTACAAGGAGTTACAAGGAAAAGAAGTACCATAAAAGGCCTTGCGGCCCATACCGAGGAGGTACCAATGGCAACGGGTGCCACGGAAAAATTTCTACACCCTCAAATAGTGTGCAAGATTTGGTCTAACCTTTTCTTGAACTGATCCACAGAGGAACTGTTCACAACTTCTGAAGGTAACCTGTTCCACGTGTCACAGATCTTATACGTAAAGTAATTCCCACACACACTAGTCCTAAACCGTTTCAAATCCAACTTCCAACCATTGTTGCGAGTTGGGTTATCATTTAAACTAAACATGCTTCTAAAATCGACATCGTTGAACCCGCGTAAGAACTTGAAAACCTCGATCAGTTGACCGCGCAGCCTCCGAGTTTCCAGCGAAAACAAGTTCAGGGCGCGTAAGCGTCGATTTTAGCCCATATGCCTAACGGAAGGGATTAACTTTGTGGCCCTCGCCTGCACTCGCTCCAGCCTCTCAATATCTTTCCTGAGGGTGGGCGACCAGAACTGCACAGCATACTCCAGGTGCGGCCGAACCAGGGAATTGTACAGAGAGAGCACAATCTCCTTGGTCCGAAACTGAAATTGCCTCCTGATATAACCCAACAGCTTCTGGGCTTTCTTTTCCACCTCTACGCACTGTTTCGTAAACTTAAGGTCGCTGCTAATTAGCACACCCAAGTCCTTTTCCAAATCAGTCACCTCGATATTACTCCCCAACATCGAGTAGTCCGACTTGGGATTGGCGTAGCCAATGTGCATCACCTTGCATTTACCCAAGTTAAACGGCATTTGCCATTTTTCGGACCACTCTCCTATCCTACCTAGGTCCGCACGCAGTTCCTCGATCGCTTCGGGCGTCCCAACATTGGTCCCAAGTTTGGTGTCATCAGCGAATTTGGCGATCCGATTGACGATGCCACCGTCGATATCATTTATGTAAATGATAAACAACAGTGGCCCCAAAACGGAACCCTGAGGAACCCCACTAGTAACCGAGGCCCAACCCGAACTAACCCCTTTAATTACAACCCTCTGCCGCCTATTCTTCAGCCAGTTTCCAATCCACCTACCTATTTTCCCACCGATACCCAGCGTGCGCACTTCCGCCATTAGCCGGCGGTGAGGTACCTTATCAAAGGCTTTCTGAAAGTCGAGATAAAGTATATCAATCGCCCTACTCTTATCATACTCACTCAACATAACGTGGAAAAACTCGAGCAAGTTGGTGAGACACGACCTATGCCGTCTAAACCCATGTTGGGAGTCCCCAAGCAGCTTGTAGGAATCCAAATGGTCAACGATCCTATCCGCTATTATCCCCTCTAATAATTTACCTACAACTGAAGTGAGACTAATGGGACGATAGTTCCCTGGACTTTCGTGAGAGAGTTACAAGGAGTTACAAGGAAAAGAAGTACCTCAAAAGGCCTTGCGGCCCATACCGAGGAGGTACCAATGGCAATGGGTGCCAGGGAAAATTTTGTAAAAGTTTATTTTTCTTTCAACTATCCTAGCAGTAGTAGAAAACTGGATAGAAAAGTAGAAGGCTCTCTCCCCACCCTCCGCTCCCTCCCTGCCAGAGGCAGGTACGGAAAAAGGTTGAAGAAAATACCTTGACCCTGGAAAAGTAGCCAAGGAAATTTTACAGGAAAGTGGAGAATATATAAATAGCTCTATTTTAGCTTGCTCACAGAGACACCGTGCAAGCGATCTCCTGCAGAGTTTTCTTATGTTTTAGTCTTGAACTATGAGAGTATTCAGTACTTTGTCTAGCCTATTTTTAAACACATTTACACTTTGACTGGAAACAACCTCTGAGGGAAGTTGGTTCCAGATATTAACTATTTTATAGGAAAAGAAATTTCCGCAGACTGAGGTCCTAAATGTCTTTACACACTCAAATAGTGTGCAAGATTTCGTCTACCCTTTTCTTGAACTGATCCACAGAGGAACTGTTCACAACTTCCGAAGGTAACCTGTTCCAGTGTCACTGATCTTATACGTAAAGTAATTCCCACACACACTAGTCCTAAACCGTTTCAAATCCAACTTCCAACCATTGTTGCGAGTTGGGTTATCATTTAAACTAAAACATACTTCTAAAATCGACATCGTTGAACCCGCGTAAGAGCTTGAAAACCTCGATCAGTTGACCGCGCAGCCTCCGAGTTTCAAGCGAAAACAAGTTCAGGGCGCGTAACCGTCGATTGTAGCCCATATGCCTAACGGAAGGGATTAACTTTGTGGCCCTCGCCTGCACTCGCTCCAGCCTCTCAATATCTTTCTTGAGGGTGGGCGACCAGAACTGCACAGCATACTCCAGGTGCGGCCGAACAAGGGAATTGTACAGTGAGAGAGAGAGAGAGAGAGAGAGAGAGAGAGAGAGAGAGAGAGAGAGAGAGAGAGAGAGAGTCGTTGGAAGTAGTTTGTCCATCTTAAAATCATTTTGCTCTCTCTTGTTAATTTTATGTCAATTTCTCTATTCAAGTCCGTGGGAAATAGGGCCTCTATTGAAGATGAATTAAGGATAGTAAATTCAATGCATTACCGCCGAGGGCAACCGACGAAAGTGAATTCTTTCTGAGCCTTAAGCTTTTTATTCATGTCATGCGCGAGGCTACTCCATTTCCAACTTGCGGACTGAACGCAACCTGCAACAACCTTCTTGGCACCATCAAGAATTTTCTGAGTCCTTAGCGATCATCCCTGCAAATATCGTGCGGCAGATAAAGCCCGCGCAACATATATGTATTAAATGTATTAATATACTGTATGTATTAAATGTATTAATATACTGTATGTATTACATGTATTAATATATGTATTAAATGAGGTAACATACTGCAATGTGTGTTTTTAGTCCCTATATGCAAAAAATACCCCTAAAATGTTTAAAACCCAGGAGTTTCCGGGGGATCCATCCACTGAGCCCTCATCAGGGGCGCTGCCCCTGAACTCTGTTGGGCGCCTAGGCGACCCCCAGATCCCCGGCCAGCAAACCGGTCACTTTCAGGTTCTGATTAGCATTATATTATTAATATAATACATCACACATATACACACACACTTGCGCATCTCTGAATAAATCCATGTATCTAAAAATCTAACTGACGAAACCTAATTTAACCTAACCTAACCTAACCATATTGCCATCAAACAGAGAAGCATAATAAGCGTTTCGGACGCAATTGAAGCGCAAAGATTGTTTTCTGTTGAATTATTAAATAGCAAGTTATCGCTAATCTAGCCTAACCTAACTTAACCAAAACTTACCTAACCTAATCTAACAACGGTACTATCTAGTATATAATTTCCATGTGTGCATAGTATAATTGCAAAGTTAATTTTCCTATTCTCCTCTTTGCTATAAAATTTCCTTGGCTTCTTTTCCAGGGTTAAGGTACTTACTTCAACCTTTTTCCGTACCCGACTCTGGCTGGGAGGGAGGGAAGAGAGATTTATATTTTTCTATCTATCTCTATCTACTGCCAGAATAATTAAAAAATGCGCTAGTTTAAGAACCAAGAACCCCCCGAGTGGACCGGAAGGTCTTTGAGGCTTCCTCTTGTCCTCGTAACTTCTCGTAACGTAACCTAATCAGGACCAATCGTAATTTCTCGTAACCTAACCTAATCAGGACCAATCGTAGCTTCTCGTAACGTAACCTAATCAGGACCAATCGTAATTTCTCGTAACCTAACCTAATCAGGACCAATCGTAGCTTCTCGTAACGTAACCTAATCAGGACCAATCGTAATTTCTCGTAACCTAACCTAATCAGGACCAATCGTAGCTTCTCGTAACCTAACCTAATCAGGACCAATCTTAACTTCTCGTAACGTAACCTAATCAGGACCAACGTATATTTTTTCCGACATTAAAATATTTTTAAGTTGTTTTTAATATCAATATTTTAATGTTCCGAAAAAAACAAAAAAAAATCACCCCAACACATTTGTCCATTACCACACTCTCGTCCTGTATTTATGCCTAGTTATATATATGAGTATAAATAACCTTGGTTAACTTGGTTTTGTTTCCGCCGAATTCTTCATTCTGACGAAGGGCAAGTTCGTTACTCCACCTTAGACTTACAGCTTAACGTGGAATCCGAACCACGACCAGCCTCAGGTGGTTAGAAATTACAGAGTCCTCGCCCGGACTCGATCTCACAACCTCCCGATCAGCAGCCCAACGTCTTAACCACTAGGCTACCCAGGGTACCCATTTATTTGCCAACCAATTTTATTGTATGGAAGGATGAACAGCTGGGTTTACTGCCTGCCGACTGCCGTCACTGGGAATCAAACCCGGGGCCGGTGAATTCGTAGTCAGCGATGCTAACACTACTGAGGCGCATATATATATATATATATATATATATATATATGTTCTTTGCAGTTGAAAATGTATATATATATATATATATATATTATATATATATATATATATATATATATATATATATATATATATGTTCTTTGCAGTTGAAAATGTATATATATATATATATATATATATATATATATATATATATATATATATATTATATTATATATATATTATAGAAAACGACTAAGTATAGAGGAGTGTTCTGCACACGAGGAAGAGAAATAACGAACAAATGAAAAATGAGGTGACCGCCCGGGAATCGAACCCAGGACCTTCCGATTGCCGATTGCATGTCTGACCGGCAATCGGAAGGTCCTGGGTTCGATTCCCGGGCGGTCACCTCATTTTCATTTGTTCGTTATTTCTCTCCGTGTGCAGAACACTCCTCTATACTTACGTCGTTTCTACATTAATATACTGCGTGGTCATTGCAGTTAAATGTGTGTGTTATATATATATATATATATATATATATTATATATATATATATATATACCGTGATAGAGTTAAAATTATCTTCTTTTTTAATATTTCAGTTAATTTGAGCAAAAATGGTGAAAAATGAGGCGTTACATTTTTCTCATGCGTATAATTAAGAAAGGTTTCGAGGAGACACGCGACTTCTCGTGTGACAGAGACAAACCGATGAATAATAAACAATTTTATTTACACGCAAACGTTATATATATATATATATATAATATAATATATATATGACTGACAGAAGTAAATAGACACCATCTGTTTTTCCATAGTTTTCATTTGCTAATAAAAATTAATAAATAACGACAGAGTTATTGAATAAATATATTTAGAATCGTGCTGCTTTCCCCTCTTTGCATTACGTTGAAACACGTTTGTTTTGGCATTCCATTAATGACCTTCTGTCATTTGTTCTTGAGGACAATCGTCGTAATATCTATTTATTTTTGTTACCCTTCTCTATATAATTAATTCATTTCGAGTAAGAAGCAGCAAATTAAGCGTTAAATGAGGCGTTAAATGAAGCGTAACTTTATTAAATTTTAACGTAATTACAAATTTCAAGCGAAGATGATTAGAGGTGAAATCATCCCCTGTAATGAAATTCCCCTATGACTAGTTGTCTAATGCTGACCCAACACTGCAGGTAATGAAAGTTAATCTTAATTCTTTCGTTATAGGTGGGGAGCCTAATGAGAGGTCTTTACCTAGTTGAAGAAGGACTAGTATGTAGGTTGCACGCGGGTATGTCATATTTCTTAAAATGTTAACATTAGTTTTGCTTAAAGTAGGCAAGAATGACAAGAATGAATATTCACAGTTTTCTTTATGATTTGGTGTTGTTTAAGT
>JAJOZX010000699.1:645000-690000 GCA_023014485.1 Bathynomus jamesi | reverse complement strand
CATACATGCATCCCCACACCATAACGCTGATAGGATGCTTCATAGTTGTTGTAATGCATTCAGGCAACATATCTTCTTTTGGTCTGCGTCGCACATATTTCAATCCGTCACTTCCAAAAATTGAAATCTTCGTCTCTTCACTCCATATTACATTGTACCAGTCTTCTAATGTCCATCCTTTGTGTTCTCTTGCCCACAGAAGGCGTTTTCTTCTCTGAACTGCATTCAGGTATGGTTTCTTTCTAGGTATTCTTGCTTTAAGTCCACTGTCAAAAAGCCTACGCCTTACAGGTCTGTCACTTATGTTGACACCACTTGTTTTTAATGTATGCATTATTTCATATGATGTCCTCCGACGATCAGTTAGGGATAATCTAACAATACGCCGATTGTCCTGTTCACTCGTCTTACTTCTTCCAGTTCTTTTGGCAGTTTTGACTGACCAAGATCTTGAAAGCGTTGGCAAACCTTTCTTACTCCAGATTTTGTTGCCCCATCTCTCAGTCTTTTGGCTATTTGTTCGAATGTGTAACCTTCTTCTCGAAGGGTTACAGCTTTTCTTCGCTTAGATGGTGTCCAGTCTTTCCTAATATGAGGGGACATGGCCAACAGTGACGGTAATATTAAGGGATAAAGAGGAGAAGAGGAGACTTTGTTATTCGCGCGGCAACTTAACAATAACACAATGAAATGCAGCTGAAAATTTACTGTTTTCTGATTGTTCATCATAAGTGGCGTGATTTGACGCTGATGGGCTACCATAAGTGGCCTGATTTACGCTGATTGGGTACGTGGAATAGTGTGATTTATCGCCGATTGATCATTACAATTGACACAGGGACTGAGGCAATATTTCTAATGACGTACCTTTTTGTTGTTTGTACGTATATTCCAGCTTATTTTTTATGAAATTATGCTTAATCGTATAAGAAACGCCTAATAAACACTTTTTCTACAAAAAAAATAATTAAAATTAGAATTCAATTAACCATACTCAACTTTAATAAAAAAATCACGAAAAATGAGAAAGTGTCCAGAATTTTGGCCATTAGTGTACATATAACTGAAAGGAATATTCTAGAATGTGTATTTATCCATTTTAAAAGTAATTTCAATAACAGTGCGGGAATGTATAAAATTGACAATATCCTGTTAAAATACCTTTTGCCCCTAATCAACTCTTGTTAATCATGTGCTAATCTTTTTGTTTTCTGCCCCGCTAGTATATATTTTTGTAATCTCGCCTTCTCCCTTCATTCCCTGACTGGGTGTACTTCTAAATACACGAAAGGCCTTGGAATCATTTTTCTTTTTCCTTGTGGGTTTACATCATTCATTCATTTCACGTGTTTAATTGTGAAATTCATCCCATATATATATATATATATATATATATATATATATATATATATATATATTTTCAACTGCAAAGAACACGCAGTATAATTAACGTAAAGAACGACGCTTGTATAGAAGACATTCCGCGCGAGATGAAGAGGGAGAACGAACAAATGAAAAAATGAGGTAACCACCCGGGAATCGAACCCGGGATCTTCCGATTGCCGGTCAGATATGATAACCATTACACCATGGGCCTCACTCGATCAGAAGTCGTAATTCTCCTACATACGCGCAGAAACCAATACCCCGAGGGGGGCACCTCCCGCATGCCGCACATATATACATTTTCAACTGCAAAGAACACTCAGTATAATTAACGTAAAGAACGACGCTTGAATGTCTTCTATACAAGCGTCGTTCTTTACGTTAATTATACTGCGTGTTCTTTGCAGTTGAAAATGTATATATGTGCGGCATGCGGGAGGTGCCCCCCTCGGGGCATTGGTTTCTGCGCGTATGTAGGAGAATTACGACTTCTGATCGAGTGAGGCCCATGGTGTAATGGTTATCATATCTGACCGGCAATCGGAAGATCCCGGGTGGTTACCTCATTTTTTCATTTGTTCGTTCTCCCTCCTCATCTTGCGCGGAATGTCTTCTATACAAGCGTCGTTCTTTACGATATATATATATATATATATATATATTAGACCTTAATAAAATATTTCTAAACTTAAAATACAACTAATTTTCGACAAAATGCAAAAATAACTGACAAAAATGTCGATTAAAATCATCGTAACATCAATAAAAATGATTTACTTTCAATGTTTTTATGAATAACGACAGTATGAAAATGTCAACGTGAAGTTTTCTACTTCATCTATTAAATAATTAATCGATAATAAGACTTTTTTTTTTAATATGTTTTTAAAAGAATTTTTCTTTGGCAAAAATACCTTTTTATCATCAATATGTTATTTATTTAAAAGATATTATTGATTATTGAGGCCGAAATTTATAATATATACCTTTCAACCTTTCAAATGTTCCGTACGACGATTCCTTATTTCACGAAGGTCAAGCTTGTCGCCCCTCCTTTCTCGAATTGGCCCGGTGAAGTAGAGAGTTGGTTTCTTTGCTCTCCACCTCACTTTGCCAGGTACACCCGTTCATCTGGTCTTGTTCTGAGTCAGGCGTCTAATCTTCTTTTGAAGATATTCCCGCAACACCACTCGTGTTCCTCAGTGGCTTGGACAGCTAGCTTAACGATCTTGGACCTCTCACAACAAAGCTATTTTCCTTCAGGGTTGAGGGTTCCCTGTCTAGCCTTTAATTTGGGAATACGACACATTCTTCCTTTTCTACTTTCCACTGTTGTTTGAGGGGTTATAGGGTTCAGAGTAAGATTAGGGACTAGTTCCTCCATTATTTTCCAAGTGTAAATAATGGTGTACCCTCTCTTCTTCTTTCCAGTGAATATAAGTTTAATTCACGTAACCTTTCCCAGTAATTAGTTCTTTGCAGCCATTGATCTTGGCTGTGAAGTTTCTCTGAATCCTTTCTAGTTGATTAATGTTTTCTTTTTTATATGGGGATGTTAGGACCTAGCCGTATTCAACTTGGGTATGATCGCATCGAGGATACTCAAATAGCAATACTGGACTACAACATATACAGAGCAGATAGAGTTGTTAGACGAGGAGGATATTGCAATTGCATCTACGTGAAACACACACACACACACACACACCTGTGAGGTGAAGGTAAGCAAATCAAACAGCACAGTCGAAATTATTATTTTAGAAGTAAAAGAACTTAACCTAACCATTATAAACGTCTACAGACCACCAAATACCACAAAAAGTGAATTCCAATTCGCTGCAAATGAAATAGAAAACCTGTTAAAATTACTTGAAATTCCAGCATCAAATATTTTACTTTGTGTGGATTTTAATTTTCCACTCATAACATGGAAGAAAAATGACGAAGTTACATATGTTAAGAAGTTTAATGGTAACATTACAAAAGATGATAGAACCCAGACAATAATGCTATTAGATATTATGGAATATTATGTACTTACCCGGAAATCGGTGAAGCCACTAGAAAAGAGAACGTTTTGGATTTATTTCTGCCAAATAACAATGAGATAATAATGAATAAAAAGGTAACGCGCACAGATTTCTCCGACCATAACCTAATCGATATGCAATTAATGTTAGCAACCAGAGATCCATAAACACATACCAAAGGGTCAGAAAGAATATTTGAAGGTTTAAATATAAATTCAAAGAAAGTAGATTGGAAAAGTGTAAATGAGGAGTTAAAGAAAGCAAATTGGGAATTGCTACTTCACAGAAGACTCCAGAAAAAATACCATGCATAATAGAAAATGAAACTAAACCTATACTGTTGAAAAATGTTCCGGTGCTGGTTAAGTGTGTGGTCTACCTACGATTGGTTAGGTTTAATCATGATATTTTCGTTAAAACTAACGAAAATATCATGACTAAACCTAACCAATCGTCAAGGGCGATTGACAATGGGATGTAAACAAACAATTAGTAAACAAGATAAGAAGCTGTAATTAAAAGGTAGACCGCCGAATCGTAGGTAGACCGCACACTTAACCAGCACCAATGTTCCGAAGAAACAAGAAAGAAAACGTAGTAAGCTTAAAATAAAAATCAGGACACTATTTAGACAACGGAAACAAACCGTAAAGGAAAGAACTTATACAATCCAAACCAACATGGCTTCAGGGTTAGAAGATTATGCCTATCAAACTATTAGACCAAGGAGAAAATATTTAAAGCATTGTATCGAGGACAAAACATAGATGATATTGACTTTGCTAAAGCTTTCGATAAATGTGACCGTGGAATTGTAGCACACAAACTTAAGAATAAGGAATTACAGTACTTAAGAGCTGGGAAGATGGATATTTAGTTTTGTGACTCAGAGAACACAAATAACACATTACCAATTCACTGTCTTTCTTCCGGACTAACGACATTTGTTCGACAAGACCAAATAATCAACTAGTTATTGTGGGTTAGGTTAGGTTAGGTTACGCTAGGTTAGGTTAAATAAGGTTTTTAGAGTGTCGATTATTTAGTCTCGTCATGAAATGGGTATAGTTTCTCTTTCTTCACTCTTAATATGGAATAATTCAGCTTTTCGGAGAGCGAAACTTTTGACATGGAAGATGAAGTTTTATCTCATTATGTCCGCACAAATCAAAAGATGGCGAACAATAATGACATCAGAATTTTCCTACGGCATGGCCAGCCATCTGATATGGACTCAAATGAACGTGTCTGGAATTTCACTTGACCGATCTCTAATAAAGATTCAGTATAAATTTCAAAAGCTAATTTGATCCAAATTGTACGTCAAGGATGGGATGTCAAGACTTTATAGAATGCAATGAAGAAAATGCTGAAGTGTATTGCTTCTTTTGTAATAGGCAAAGGAACATTCTACTAAGGATTATCGACATAGAGCTTGATATTATTATATAAATTAATATACAGTATTAATATTTAGTAAATTAAGTAGAGGGTGTTCGTATACAGTTAGTTACATAACTCAGAATAAAATGGACACACCAACCCTACAACCAGTGTACCCAAACTTTGGTAACCGATGATACGTTTGTCATGTCTCCTTGTACTTAAATTATTTCAAGCGCGTGCTTATACAGGGTGTACACAAAGTCCTTTCCCCTATTATAAACTTTAATTACATGAAATCCAAAGAACACACAGTAATGCTTTGTTTTCATGTTGTTGCATAACATATCAAGTTCATTATGCTTCTCATTAAATCACAACATGTGCGCCGTTAGTTACACGTATCACATCCAAGCGAAATTCGAGTTCAAGCCATACGTTCGCCAGCATATCCCTCATGACACCGTTGATGGCATTGCAAATCCTTGCACGAAGAGTGTCAATGTCAGCAACAGGAGTATGGTACATACTAGACTTCTTCCTGTGGGAATATGTAAAGTTTACATATTCCCACAGGAAAGTCCAGGGACGTGATATCGGGAGATCGTGGAGGTCCTGGCACTGGCCCGTCGCGCCCAATCCATCTTCCGGGAAAAGTGTTCAAGAACTCACGCGCTAACAAACCCCAGTTGCTGTAAAATAATGGATGGTTGAAGGTCTTCCAACTGGTGGGTTACAAAGAACTCGAGCATGTCCAGTACACTTATGCCGTAGCATTCTTTTCAACAAAGAACAATGGGCCTATCGCATGCATTAATCCACACCAAACATTGACAAGAGAAAAACTTGTGTTATGCAACAACATGCAAAACAAAGCGTATTACTGTGTCTTTGGATTTCATGTAATTAATTAAAATTTATAATTGGGAAAGGACTTTGTGTACACCCATATATCGTGTGTTGTGTATTTACTTCCAGACACAGTGATCACCTACATACAACTTAGATGTACTGTTTCCACATTCTAGCTATATGTAATAAGTGGAATTAATGTGATTGTTAATTAATGCAATTTGACGTGATTATTAAATAAAAAAGTCTTATATTAACTGCCGAGAGAGAGAGAGAGAGAGAGAGAGAGAGAGAGAGAGAGAGAGAATCCCAGTTGGTATGCCAGAGAGTAGTTAGTTTTAAAATTTATAGTTGGCAACCAAGCGCCTCATTTCAAATAGGTTTTCCTGAGATCCGTGACGTAAGATGCGTTCTGTTTCATAGTGTTGGTTTAATATAAATTCCATTAATTATAGTCGTCCTAAGCCGACTAACCTCTCTCTTTTTTAATGTCATGTTCATTTTAAGTTGCCCTAACCTTTAATCGCCATGTTTCAGAAGTTAAATTGAATAAAATCATATAAAATCTGTTTTAAGTTTCGGCTTTTCCCTCACGTTAGGCCAAACCAGACACACGCTACTGGAGTTCAGTGCAGTTAAACGCGAGTCAAATAAGAGAGCCGTAAAGTCTGCAATACAGTAAAAGTTCGACATAACAAATATCATTATAAATACATAAAAATCATGTTCATACACTAAAATAAATCATTACAATAAAAGAAACCATTACATATACGTTTGTTAACAGTTCGATCCCAAGGAACCGCAGTTTAGAGACGAGAAGCAAAATAATATTCTTTATTAAGAAAGCACGCATGCAAACGTTTCGAGAATTGACACTTGCTATCATCTGTTATTGATAAACAAATCTAATCCTACTGTTTACTGTATCTTATTTTGATAATGAACTATATAAACAGGCAAACTCTTTAGTATAGGTATAGGCGACCTACCTGAACGGCATCTCCTTTGTACAAAAACTCCACTCCATTGAGCTCATATCATCTCATCCACATATTCACTTTCATCGAAGTAAGAGTTCTTGAAATATACTTCACCCAAAATACTTACTCCAAATAGCTATTCATCAATACGTAAGTTTCCTAAACCATATATACACAATAGAGGTTCCCATATCAATTTGCCCCTTTATGCCTTTTCGTAGTGTTCAGTGAGACTCATTAAAGCTGCTAGAACTATTATTTTGCCAAATAAATTTTTTTTGACTACTCCAACCGTGTTTTAATTATAAAGACAAAATGCATCAAAACATCCATTCATTCATCGCAGAGATTCTTTTGAATGGGTTCGCTGCTACAGTTCCATCCGACCTCCAATTAAATTTCGATTGGATAATGCTCACAGGCATAATGCTCACGTATACAACGTATACACCGGCAAACCATTCATTAAACAAACTTTCTATAGAATACTGCCATACAACAACGTTCACTTCCATGGGCACAATCAACCAATTTAAAATAATTTTAAACCAAACAACCATGTAGTACCTAAAATAAAAACTAAGTATTTTGGAACTATTGTATACATAGTTTTAATCTGAGAACTGGAGATGGGGCGCAGGGATGAGCTTGCTGCACATAATTTGACTCGATCCAGATCTCCTTTTAAAAAAAGACATTTTTTTCCGGTTGGTGACGTCACCTCCGACTCAACGCCCTCTGGTGGAGGAAGGACGTTCAAAGAATCAACCGACCAACATCATTGCGAGCACTTGGGTTTCAATGTGTCGAATCTTTTGACAGTATAGTTAAAATACTATAATATAAAATTATTTCTATATAAATATGGTAAACATTATTTAAAGATATGGCAATTATAATGTCCTTTTGCATGGTAACAATGAAGAAACCAAGTAATAAAAATTTCCCAGTGGAACAAGTTAAATGAATAGCAGATGCTTGACAAAGGCACGGCCATATATAACAGTCACAGCGAGTCAAACAAAATGAAGTTATTCAGTATTTAGCCACCGTATAACGCCCAGATTTTTCTCTTAAACGTTGTCTTCTGTTAAATTACTTATTATCTAGGTTTCACTTGATTTAATTTGGAGAGAGTTGAAACAGTGAAACATTAGTGAAGTGGATGGAAGACAATAATAGGAATTTCAACGAAGAAAATAATTATTTCAGCTTGTAAAATATGGTAACAACAAGGTGCTACAGAATAAAGGATACAAAAATAGTGCAAGCCAAAAGATAACAACAAACCAACGAGTTAGGGATCTTGGAGTAATAATGCCATCAGATGCAGAACTCGGAGGACACTGTAACATTAAAATTGTGAAAGAGTTTAGTCCTACCAATAACTGAGTATTGTTCAGTATTCGCATACAAAAGCATACAAAGGACTTTTACCTCCAAGACGGAGGAAACGAAGGATGAAGACTACTGAATTCGACTACAACCCCTGAAACTCTTCTTCCTGGAAAGAAGATGCGAGCGGTACACAATTATATACATACGAAAAATACTCGATGGTTGTGTCCCTAGCCTTAGATATGAAATAGAAACACACTCACTGGAATGAGAGAAGAAACAAATTCTGTACTATCCCAGCTGCGGTGGGAGAGGAGAGAGAGCCGTGAAAACTATGATAAAAAATACTCTCAGAATACGAGGCCCAAAACTTTTTAATGTCCTTCCAAAATAACTGAGGAACTTCCAGCACACCAACCTGAGTAATTTCAAAAACCAACTGGACAAGTCCTTATACAAAGTCTCTAACCATCCATGCGAGAGCAGGAGGAGAAATGAAACCACCTCTCTTATCCACGAAATCCTGCAAATAAGGCGGGATACTGTAGAGTGCTCGAACACAGGTCGATTCTGAACCGTCGTCCGAAACCATGAAAAGGTATATATATATATATATATATATATATATATATATATGTATGTATGTATGTATGTGAGTGTGTGTGTGTGTGTGTGTGTGTGACATTTTGTACATTTCTACATTGTGTTTGCACATTTTCGGAAATAAGTTCGCCTAGAAACCTAAAATTTGTAAAAAGCATAAGATATTAGTAATTGGTAATTTTCTGTTTTCCTTTGGATAGTTTGTTCTTTCTAGCGACAGTAATAAAATTTCAAGAATAAAACGTGGTCATTACTGATTAATAAGTGTTGATACTTTTTAGAAACTTTGTTTCTAGACGAACTTATTTCCCGAAATTGTATCAACCCAAGAACTTTGTTATAAACCATTCTAAACCCCATGATGGACACAATTTCATTTCAGTTATATATATATATATATATATATATATATATATATATAATATATATATATGTGTGTGTGTGTGTGTGTGTGTGTGTGTGTGTGCGAAGTGAGAGATCATATATATATATATAAATTAGCTGGTCTTTAATCTATTTTAAAATACTATGCTAAGTCATGTCAATTAAACTTAATTATGTTTAATAACAATTTGATTATCTTTAATTTGATTGTCACTTTCAATGACAGGAAGTGCCAATGCTCATACTTTACATACAAGTCATTTTTTCACTGACTTTATAAGTTAGTATAAAAGTGAAACAAAAATATTCCCTCTTTTTGCCTTCCCCCACTTTTGCCTCGGATGGTGCCAGCAGCATCTATTCATCAGAAGGGCACCATTTCTCGCTCAATTTCAGACACGGTTTTTTTTCTATGGGAAAAACCAAAGAACCGTGAGGAAAATAATTTTAATTTATTGTTCTTTTGATGTACGGGGATGAAAGTAATTTTAGCGTAACAAGGTTTTATATATATATATATATATATATATATATGGGATTGAACTCAGAATGGACCCCTGAGGGTTTTTTTCATGATACACACAGACAGTGCATGGAACAAGGAACTCTTCTGGGAAAATTAAATCCACTGTAGTCTGAATAAGTAATGGTAAATGACAAAAATTATAGTTTTTCTTTTTCATGATGTTAGCCCGATGTGGGCAACAGGTCACTCGCAGAGAGGCCCCAAAAATATAGCTTCCCTGACTAGGGTTGGCAAAAAACCCACTTTTTTAAAAAAGCCCAACCCACCCGGGTTTTCTCGTTTTTTTTTTAAAACGGTCAAAACTGGGTTTTTTCAAAATTGTATCATATAATAGTATAAAAGCAAATAATAATAAAATTATATGCTCTAAATGTTAATGATGATTGATTTTCAGTTACTATAATCAACAGAGAGTGTATCAATCATTATTTTTACAAATTATAATTATTTATTAAACTTAACCTGGGTTTTTCTGAATAAAATATCATAATAGCTTCTTAATATAATATTATATATGCTTATAATGTGCATGATGATTGTTTTTTACTAACTATATTCAACAGGAATTATTATAAAGTAAAAGTAAAGTAGCTACCTTAAAGTACCTTAAAATATAAGATTAAAAAGTGTTTAATGAAAGAACAATTATTTTGTAAAAAATGAGTGATTGAATGGCTTAAAATTAACTAAAACTTCTTATTTTTGTTGTGCTAATGAAGCTAGATATATGGCTTATTATTAAAATAAAATTATCTTTCGTAATGTATAATAGTTTTTTAAAACCAAGCAGATTGCAGGAGATGAGGATCTATAATTCACTAAAGCCAGTTCATTTTCAGCAAACTGATACGTTCAATTCTTAAGTTTTTATCCATTAAAGCATTATATTAAAATATTCCAATGCACAATGTATGAATACATGAATTATTTTAATTTATTGGTAATTATTTATAAATAACTAAATGTTTTATGTATGGTTAAGCTCAAATTAACCTGAATATTTGTGATTAAAAGCAATATTTGAAAAAAACCAGTTAAATGGGCAACATAGCTGGTTTTTTCAAGTGGGTTTAAAAAAAAAAAACACGTGGAGAAAACCGGGTCACCCACTTTGGTGCCAACCCTGTCCCTCACCAGCTATCTGCAAAGCAGATAGGATCCAGCTTTGGGACAGGATCTAGGGTCAGCTTAATAATATGATAGTTTAAATTCATACTTAATTTATTAATTGACTTTCGATTTTTGGTTAGTTATAAATATTAGATATTCGATAATATTAGATAATATTATTTTGTAATTATAATTTTTTTACATGCACTTTTTCTGGACGAGTTTTCGCCACACAACTGTGTGTTACCTCGTGTGTTACCTCGTGTGTTACCTCGTAGCAGTTCCGTGCGTTGGTCTCTCTTCACACGAAGGTCAAGCTGGTGGCCCCATCTTTAGGCCTGGCTTGGTGGGGGAGCGAGTTGTTCTTTTGCGACTGCCATCGCACATGGCCAGACACACCTGGCTCATCTGGTACCGTCCCGAGACAGGAGTCTAGTCTTCTTTTGAAGCATTCTACATTGACAGCAGTAATGTTCCTGATCTCCTTCGGAAGCTAGTTGAATACTTGGCCCCCTGACAACCAAGCTATTTTCCTTTAGAGTTGAGGGTGTCCCTTGTCTGGCCTTTAGTTTGGGAACACTACACATTCTAGCTTTCCTATTTTCCACTGTTCTTTAGGTGATTGCTGGGTTCAGCTTGAGGTTAGGTACCAATTTTTCTATTATTTTCCACGTGTAAAATATGATGTATCTCTTTCTTCTTCCTTCCTGTGAATATAGATTTAATTTACAAAGTTTTTCCCAGTAGTCGAGTTCTTTGCATCCATCAATGTTGGCTGTGAAATTTCTTTGAATTTCTTCTAGTTTATTAATTTCTTTTTATATGAGGACAACAAGACTGAACAGTATTCAAGTTTTGGTATGATCACTGATCAGTGTTTTCAGCAGGGGAATTATTACTCTCTTGTCTCTTCTTTTAAAGGTTCTCAGTACCTGTCCCATGACTATTTTTGCTTTGTTTATCGGTATCTGATTTTGTGTCTCAAGTTTTGCATCGTCGATCATTATAAACCCTAAATCTCTCTCTCTCTCTCTCTCTCTCTCTCTCTCTCTCTCTCTCTCTCTCTCTCTCTCTCTCTCTACGTATATATATATATATATATATATATATATATATATATATATATATATATATATATATATATATATATATATATATATATATATTTGATATTCATATTCAAAACTATGCAGAAAATGCATGACCACATACCAATCACAAATAAAATTCAACAAGTCGCAGTGGAAGGAGCATTTAAGGCTCCGCATTCTGGAGTCCATATTGGCGGAGAAGAGAGTCTCAGGGTGTACGATTTCCGCGTGCGACCTGATGCTCGAGACAAGATTTTCAACCGTTTCAAACCCTTTCTCTCTTCGACTTCTCTTTTAATCGTCCCGAGAGGAGTTTGTCGTTCCTTTTAAATTAAAATGGGAAGTAATCCGTTCCAAAATGGGAACCGAAAAGTCACAACCCCCACAACTCGTGACCCCAATTTGTTTGCCATTCTCCTTTGTTAAAATCCAGATTGCGTCTAGTCTTCCTCAAAATATTTACACAAAGAGACAATTTTGGTAAAACTGAAAACAAAATCTAAAGAAAATATGTAGTTCTGTTTGGCACTCAGCGCCAATATCTTTGTATAGCTTCAACTTGGCACTTAAGTGTCACTTCCTTTTTTGACATGGAATTTGTAAATTTTTTATTTAATTTATAGATTTTTGAGTTTTCACCATATATATATATATATATATATGTGTGTGTGTGTGTGTGTGTGTGAAATAAAAATGCTCTCACCAGGATTCGAACTCGGGACCTCCTGAGTAGGACTCGCGAGCGCTAACATCACACCATGACGAAATAAAAGTAAACACACTATAGAGTGTGCGCTAACATCACACCACGACGAAATAAAAGTAAACACACTGTGTCATATACTTAAACAACCGAAGAACCACTTAAAGCTTCCGCGTCCAGGGGCGTTTTACGATGTTAACACCTCTGTACTGAAGGTAATGGTAATCACGCGTTCGTGTTTGTTATTCCATCTATAGGACCCCTTTGCTCAGGGGCGCATTTACAGTGTGTGGGGCCTTGGGCAAACTATTTCTCGGGATGTATTATTTTGGTGTGTTAATGAATGACAATATTTTATAATGCACATAACAGATATATTTTTTTAACACACACAAAACATGCGGAAGCCATTCGGCTTATTAATGTGATATTAAAGACTATAACTTAACTATGCACACATACAGTGTATACAGCTACACTAGTAGGCTACACAGTAGTAATGCACTTAATAAACATCTACACAGTTATTGTAATGCACTTAATAAACAGCTAAACTGTACAGCTTACTGTACTGTAGATAGAGCGTAGATTTGTAATGAATATTACATAGGACGCTTCCTGGCTTTTTGTTTGGAAAACTGCGTGATTGTGTCCTCGAAACTCACCGACTGCAACACCTCATGCTCTATACTCAACAGCGCCAGGGACGAAAGGCGCTCCTGGCCCATTGTGGAGCGAAGGTAATTTTTGATCAGTTTGAGTTTCGAGAATGAACGTTCACCAGAACAGTTCGTGACAAACATACACAGGTATATTCTCATTGCTATTTCCATGTTTGGGAATGTTCCTTTCAGTTCGTTTGTGTTCATATGCCGATAAAATCTGTTGCACATGTCTTCACGTTCCGTCTGGGATTCTGTTTCACTTTTGGTGAGTTTCATTAGGGCAACGAACTACACAACTTCTGTTACCAGCTCTTTCTCCAGATCAGCCGGATAGCATTCTACTAGATGTTCAGCTGACCGTCGAAGACTGTCGATGTCCAGGACTAGAAGGAAATCCAAAAATCCAAATCTTTTCTGCAGGACAGCGTACGCTTCTAGACGAGTGTTCAGAGTGGTACACAGTTTATCAATTATTGGTAGAAATGCAGTGGTCCGAAATGAATCTCTTGGTGTCAGGTCCGTATCTTCGGCAGTTCCGATTTCGTCATGATGGCGCTTTCTTTTCTTTGTGCGTTGAGTCGATTCCTTGTATACTCGATGACCACACTTTCCGATGCCCTGGTACTCGAATTCGTCAAATCTTGATCTGAGATCTTCAACAAATTGCAGTAGTGATTTCAGCAAGAGGGTGGCCGAGTCTAACGACATTCCTTGTTTTTGCAGAGATGCATTCGTGTTTTGAAATCGTTCGAGAATAGTGTTCCATAAAACCAATAAAATGGCTGTTTCGAGTTGTTGAAGCTGTTTAGACAATCCCCTGGCTTCGATCCTGGCTTCCGCAGTTTGGCTGGTATCTGCTGCTAGCTCATCCAGTACCACGATATTCTCGGCGTAGCCTTCGGTTAAAGATTGGACGGCATCTGATCTGGCTGACCAGCGGGTATCGGAGAGACCTTTGTCGACCTTTAGTTTCTCACTACGGGAACTACTATCGAGAACCTGTACATGTCGACGCCATCAGTATGTCGAGGAGACGAGAAACATGTAGACATTCTGAATGAGCATAAACAATTCAACGGCTGCTGTGCAACTGTCCATTGCTGATTTACCCACAAGATTTAGTGAGTGGCACATGCATGGCACAAACTCAGCATACGGAGATTTTGACTTGATGTGGCTCTTTACGCCATTGTATTTCCCTGCCATATTGCTTGCGTTATCATAAGACTGTCCTCTGCAGTCTCCAATTCGAATGCCATGCGTCTCCAGAAAGTTGAGGACCACGTCGGCGATTCCTTTCCCTGTATGTGTGTTCATAGGTAGGAACTGTAGAAATCGCTCGACGGACCCAGACTCAACCACATATCGGACGGTGAAGCACAGTTGATCGGTGTGGGAAACATCAGGCGTAGAGTCGACGGATAGAGAGTAGTATTTTGACTGCTGGATTTCTCGGATAATCGTCTGAAGTACTTTATCGGCCATCAACAGTATGAGTTCCTCGCAAATGAAATGAGAGAGATACGAGGTGTGTCCGCTACCTTTGTTGGCATGCTCGCTTATATGCGCAGCTAGAAAACTGTCATACTTAATTAAAAGTTCCAAAATTCCGTAATAGTTGCCGTTGTTTGGTGAACCGAAACGGGAGTCGTGTCCACGAATTGCTAGTCCTCGTGACGTGATATACTTGATAACGTCGACACAGCACAGCAAAACTTCCTGCCAGTAGTTGCACTCCTTTTCAAACTGGTTCACCAGTTTCGAATCAACACGGCCGGAGGCGACTTTCTAACCAACATATATCTCATCGACTCCATATGTTGCTCACATTTTCCGTGTGCTTCGACCGATTGTCTACCATGCTTCCAGTCGTTGAACCCGATTGTGAACTTGCTGTCCGCCCTCGACATTAATTTACAGACAAAAGAGTAAACACAGCCTGTGGACTCAGAATAGCACAGCCATGACACCTCAATCTTCTCATTCGTCAGGCTATGTTTCTTAACAAATAATGTCTTCGTACATCGGCGTGTTGTACCACTTTCAGTAGTTGAAGAGTTACTGAAGTCGCTGTCATAATTTCGGCAATCTGATGTTCCCCGCTCTATCCAGAACGCTCTAAAGTCATCGGTCAGCACTTGTGGCCACAAACCAATGTCATTAATTGCATGTCCTGAAGCTGGTGGGCCTGCTGAACGCACTGACGTAGACGGGTCTTCTGAAGACGCAGCTGCTGATGTAGCGGAGGCAACTGGTGGGCCTGCTGAAGGGGTTGACGTAGACGAGTCTCCTGAAAATGCAGCTGCTGAAGTAGTGGAGGCAGCTGCTGGGCTTGCTGAACGCACTGACGTAGACGCGTCTTCTGAAAACGCAGCTGCTGAAGTAGCGGAGGCAGCTGGTGGGCCTGCTGAAGGGGCTGACTTAGTTGCTGATGATTTAATCCAATTAGTCAGTTTCGGCACCGTCGCAAGAAACTCTTCTCTGCGCTTCTTATCCTTACCCTTTTTACTACCAGGTTTATATTTCCTCCTTCGATCCCGGTCACGGCTCGTTTCCATGTTGTACGTATTACAATGCCAACAATAAGAACATAAATCATGAATCTGCAACAGAAACAACAAGAAGTAAGTTAGTAACAACATTAGAAATGAGTAACACTAACAAGAACAACAAATTAAACACCATCAAAGCGGATATTAGAATGTCTGATGCCATGCCGCCTGCCGGAAAAAGTAAAACTCGTCGCAGATGGCAAATACGTGACGTTTAATTTTTTTCAGTTGAAATTTGCGGGGACCATCGGGCGCGGGCCTTGGACATTTGCCCGGTGCGCCACCCCCTAAATGCGGCCCTGCCTTTGCTATAATAGAGAGATTTGAATTAAATGCTTCCATTACCTCGAGTGCGGGAGGGTTAACATCGTAAAACATGTTAAGTGTTTTCTCGGTCATTTAAATATACGAATGATTGTCTTAACTTTTATCCAGTTGTAGTGTGAGGGATGGTAGGCTACGCTGGCGAGTCCTACTCAGGAGGTCCCGAGTTCAAATTCCGTTGGGGGTATTTTTGTGTTTCATACAAAAACTACCCGTGTTCATGCATGTTATTCACACACACACACACACACACACACACACACACACACACACATATATATATATATATATATATATATATATATATATATATATATATATACAGGCAAAACCCTTCGAGTCTAAAATGAACAACCAAAAATATTATTGCATGGCGCATTGGCGCAGTTGATTTTACATACAATGGCTTGGCTTTTTTCGCTACAAGCTTAATATGTCATGCGTTGAAAAAAATCTGTAATTAGTTAAAGATGAATTATACAGTTGGTGCTCGTGATATAGTACTATTTACTCCTAGCAGCGTGAATGAACAATCAAAATGAGATTAAAATGAAAGGGTGATAACTCTCAAAATCTTGACCTTGTAAATACGGCACTCCATAACATCGTCGATCGCAAATATTCATTACAAAAAGAAACGAGAAACTAACCCTCGAATTGGACAATCAGCGTTAGTCATAAAACGAACGCAAAGACTCCTGCTTATCAGCTGAGTTCCAATCCCTGCAGAAAACAAGTAGACATAAAAAAATAATGATAACGTCAGTTTGTCACAATGAACAACTCCACTCTGTATAAACTGAACTACTGTGTATGCGTGTGTGTGCGCCTCAGCGAAAACCCCTGTCAACATTCGCCAGTACCAAGCAAAGATTAACATTGGATAATGAAGCGACACACACACACACACACACACACTTATCATTTTAAATATCCATTCTTTCCTCGAATAACTGTGATTAGGATGGTCGCACATCGGTGGAGAATGGCTAATGAAGCGTATCAGGAATTGTGTGTGCAGCCTATACTGTTCAACAAGGTTGTTTTAGTGAAACGTTATGACAACAATAATGGATGCATGAAAGATTGACCTGGCATTCATCGAGGGACGTCTGAGCTCTGTTAAAAAACATACATATATATATATATATATATATATATATATGACGTTATCATTATCGAATGAGCACTTAAAACATGTAAATGACGTAGTATGTCTGCATATATCATTGCTCCTATCAGCCATCCTTGCTTATAGAAAAACTCTTGTTACTCCGATTAAATGATTTCCTATGGACATCTAATCAGTTTGGCTTTAAAAGGTCCCACTCAACTGACCTGTGTATCTATGTACTTAAAGAAACAATATCTAAATACATTGACAGTAATTCAACCATTTATAGCTGTTTCCTTGATATAAGTAAGGCATATGATAGGGTGAACCACAATATTTTATTTGCAAAACTAGAAGACAGGAAGGTTCCCATGTACATTTTAAATTTATTGAAATTTTGGTATTCCCACCAATCTTTCACTGTTAGGTGGGGCAATGTACTATCCGAGTGTTTTGGCTCCTCTTGCGGGGTGAGACAAGGCTCCTTCCTCTCCCCTATGCTGTTTAATTAATGTGTATATTGACGGATTAATTGCTTCACCTAATGAGGCAACAGTGGGATGTTGTATAGATAACACAAGGATAAATAACTTAGTTTATGCCGATGATATGGTGTTAATAAGTCACTCTGTTAAAAGTCTGGATCGGCTACTAAAAGTCTGGGAAGTGTATTCGCAGAAACATGATATTCTTTTTAATGTTACAAAAACTAAGTTTATGCAGTTTCATCCTAAAAGCTGTAATCAGCCAGCTGACATAAGGTTTAAAATGAATGAAGTAATTGAGGAAGTACAAGAGTTTAAGTATTTGGGTCAAACTATTGCCAGGTCCTTGAGTGATGACGCGGATATAAGAAAACAATCTCGAAGCCTGTCTGCTAAAGCGAATATGACCATAAGGAACTTTCGATTCTGTACAAGTGAAGCTAAAGACACTCTTTCGTACTTTCTGCAGTAATATATACGGACAGCAACTGTCGGTGAATTATAGAAAAGGTTCTGGCAGAACTCTAAATTTGCTGTACAACAGGTCTTTTAGACTCTTACATAAATTACCCCCGAGATGTTCAGCTTCGCAAATGTTTGCTACCCGCAATGTCCCGAGCTTCCCGGAGGTAACAAGACGTGCTCAACACAGTCTAATGCAAAGAATTAAAAAATCAACCAACCCGATCATCCTAGCTATCCATGAGTCCTGCCATTTATCCTCTAAGCTATGGACTTCTTGGTACGAAAACGTCTGTCTGTAGCTCCACTTAACTTCGACATTACAGTATTATTTCTAGTCAATTGTATATATTTCTATCCTTAGTATATGAACTGTCATTGCATTAATAATATTTGTCATATGGACTATAGTCTGCCAATAAACCTTTTCATTTTCATATATATGTATTCTTAAGAATGATATTTCGTGTCGCGCGCCAAGGGGGCCCCAGGTATCCCGCGGACTATTTTTGGTGGTAGACCTGCGATGTACAACAGAACGAGTCTGGCGGTGGTTTTCTGCCATTTAAGCCCATTCTTATTATTTACATTTGGTCAAAGTTGTCGTTGAATAAATATTACCATTTTACAATCTTCGTTTATACTTTTATAAAAAATGGAAAATATAAATAGAAAAAAAGTTCTTCCTTTAATAATTCCTTTTTTTTTTGTAATGTTTTACAATTCACAAATAAAATCACAAATAAATCCATTTAAAATTTTGCGATAATTTACACAAAATTTTAAATGGAAGACTTAACAAATAAAGATAATTTAATTATAATAAGCGACAACAAAGCGATCGTAATGATTACGAAACACTTTCAACTCGGAATTAGTCGAACGAAGGTATATTATTGAATATAGAAACTTACAGTAGATTTCTCAAAAAACAACAACAAAAAAACAACAACGATTTTAGGTGGTTCTCAATTTTATACTCTCGAAAAAATGGGTGGGATTTTATAGTTATACACTGCCTAATTCTATTAAAGCTCAATCAGAATCATTTCAAGGGTGGAGAAATCCTATTTAAGTTATCTGATTCGTACATTTGGGTTATAACGTTAACCAATCACGAGTTAAGTAAAGTTATCTTGGGTCATGACCAACAATCATTAACTCTATATTAAAGTTTCTGATGAGAGGTTTTAATGTTCACACGGGTTCATCTTTCTCTAATAGGAACTTTTAATGTTTGCATCTCAAATCACAGATGTAGCGTTCATCTTTCTCGGACGCACGAACAAGGAATTTGCGTGCGAAGTAAAATTGAGAGTTTATGTACGTGTAATGCATCTGTACACGCAAGTTTTATATACCTAAAGTTGGAATAAAACCTAAGCAGAAAATGATGAACACATTGCATAATTTTCTTATTTCCATATCAACCGAGATGATATTAGTGTTCCAACAGATAAATACCTTGTAGTTGAGTGCACACCTAAAAAAAAATGTATTCAAACTGATACAAAATTTTACTGGGATGATAGAAAAACATTGATTAATTATTGTATAGCCCATCAAATATATGAGGCGCTCTGGCGAATAGAGGCGAATTAACCATTCGGGATTTTGGTTTGATTCGCCTCTATTCGCCCGAATGCCTCAATTATGATCAAAACAATAATAAAAAAAAAATTCATCAAATTATTATACGAGGGGCGGTCAGAAAATAAGTTTACACGGTGTATAATTTCGTAACTAAAGGACCTATATTGATTATGTTTGCATTAGGTGAATTCGTTAATCGCTGTTGGCAACACTGCACGTCGATTCGGCTGCCATCTACCGTACATTGGTTACACGAGTCAATTGAACATGGCGGCTCGACTAGAACAGTGCCCTGTCATTTCTGCAACGATATTCCAAGTCTGTCAGTGGTTAAGAATTTCTCAAGCGTATTGTCACAGGAGACGAGATGTCGGTTCATCACCGTACTCTGGAAACAAAAAGTGCCAGCATGAAATGGAAACACCCTGGGTCCACGCGACCAAAGAAGTTCAAGATTGTGAGGTCCGATGGCAAAGTGATGGTTACCGTGTTTTGGGACCACAAAGGCGTTTTGCTCGCAGACTTCATGCAAAAAGGCACAACAATCAATGCAGCTGCATATTGTTCAACACTGGAACGTTTACGAGCGGCCATTAAACGTAAACGTCCTGGACTGCTCCGTAGGGCAGGGTACTGTTCCAGTCGAGGCCCCATGTTTAACTGACTCGTATAACCAATGTACGGTAGATGGCAGCCGAATCGACGTGGAGTGTTGCCAACAATGATTAACGAATTCACCTGATACAAACATAATCAATGTAGGTCCTTTAGTTACGAAATTATACACCGTGTAAACTTATTTTCTAACCGTCCCTCGTATTTTAAATGTGGCCATCCATATACATTATGCCTAAATATATTTATGTCTTTATACAATAAAAGGACTGTTAACCGACTCTGAAGACCAAAGTCAAACGAATAAATCTGTTTAACATTGGCTACATGGTATTTTATCATGTTAAGATAAAGTTCACTGATCCCCAAGTATTTTAGAGAAATTCATTATCATTATTACTGAATATTCACATATGAATACAATTCTTAAACAAAATAAGTAATTTCTAACATCATAATTTAAATGATTTGCTCATATATGCCTAAAAAATTTTGAAATATGTATACATAATAAATGAACTGCTGCCTGAAAGTCAAACCAATAAATTTGATTTAACTGTGGCTATATACTATATAGTATTTTATCATGTCAACCACAATTTCATTAACTAAATATATTTGATTGAAATTTCAAGACCAATTTTTTTTTCAGTGCATAAATGTTACTAAAAATATTTACGCGATACATCACACCTCCACACTACCTCACAGTGGAAGAGAGAAAGGTACTGCAGATTTTTTTGGGTATCTATAGAATCCCTGATATGAACCCAACAGCTTTTGGGAACATCTTCAACAAATAACAAGCAAAAACGAAGATCTCGTTCTATATTTTCAACAAGTGTAAGGAAACTTCAATCGCATTTCGGCGAAATTGAACATGGCATAATACAAAAACTCACAATTACCTCAATGAGAAGACGTACCCTGAGACTCTTCATGAGGTAAATGGTAAACCTATATGACATACTTGACAAGGTTGGCCCGATTGGACCCGACCCAGTTGTCCCCGGTGGGTTTTTTCAGAAGAAAATACATCTGAAAAAACATAAAACCCACGCAACTGGTTTTTTTCGGTTTTTTCAAAATAAATCATTGAGTCACTAATAAAATAATGTAATAGATTAATTCTTGTACAGTACTCATGAAATACTGAAATGCACTAAAATATGACATATGAATCAATAAAAGATTCCACATTCACACGACTTGACTGATATAGTACAAACATTAATTATATATTTGAGCATTTTATTTTCAAGTAAAACATATACCTAACTGCCCAATGAAAATACAACTCGTGATAAATAGTTATTTTTGTAATAGGCTTTCAGTTATTCAGCTTTATTCTTATACTATTTTGGCCATTGAAAATATGAAAAAGTTCGATAAAACCCGAAAAAGCCCGAAAAGCCCAGATGTTTTTTTTTATTAATAAAACCTGGGATTTTGCCAACCCTGATACTCCATACTGTTTCTCTCATTTTGTCCACATGTTATAAAGGAACTACCTCATTTTAGTCTGGCCGAACTCTGTACATAGTATTGTACTCGAGTCTCTCTCTCTCTCTCTCTCTCTCTATATACAGGGTGTCCCGTAAGTCTGGACCCATAGGGAAAAATAATAAAATTACAAAATAGTCCAAAAATTTATTACATAATCTGTTCAAAGTGTCCGCCGTTGTGTCGCACACATAGTTGAAGACGCAATCTCCACTGCGACAGCACTTTCTGAATCACAGTCGCAGAAATTTCTTGACACGCCTCCACAATGCGTGCTTTAAGGTGGAAAATGTTCTGAAGTTTGACCTCGTACACTTTGGCTTTCAAGTGGCCCCACAAATAAAAATCATAATAAAAAATAATAAAAAATAATAATAATAAAATAATAATAATAACATAATAAAAAAATATATTATAAATCCCTATGGGTCCAGACTTACGGGACACCCTGTATATATATATATATATATATATATATTAGGCTTGTGCGATTAATCGAAAATGTCGATTCGGGTCGATTCAGTAAAAGAATCGAAACCCGACCCGACTTAGAGCTAAAAAATTTCGATTCTTCGATTCGCTAACTGTAACCTGTCGAGACGATAAACTGGCACTACCCCAAAACAATGGAATGTCGAAACCGTGGAATAACAATTGAAAAAAAAAAATATATATATATATATATATATATATATATATATATATATACATATATACTGTATATATATATATTATATTATTATATATAATATAATAACGTTATAAAATAAACTTAGTTGGATACTAGCAAAAGATCGGCGCTACGCGCCGATTTTGCTAGATCTGCGGTGTTTGGACCTTCGACCCAAACCGAATTGTGGGCCTACGGCGTATTTTATTTTGAACATCAATAGCCCTTTATCTGGATATCGTTCCCATTCCTCTCACCTTGGGCCTCAGTAATTGGGGTGCCTGTGGCCCTCCAATTACTGGCGAACCAATTATTCGGTCAATAAAACTACAGAAAAGAACGCAGCCATGAAAATTTAAAACTTCACAAATCTTGATACGATGAACTTGGATGTGAAGCTCAAGATTTTCATGACTGCGTTCTTTTCTATAGTTTTATTGACCAAATAATTGAACCGACAGTAATTGGGGGGTCGCAGGCCCCTAATTACTGGGGGTTCAATTATTTGGTCAATAAAACTATAGTCATGAAAATCTTAAGCTTCACAAATATTGATACAATGTGAAGCTCAAGATTTTCATTGCTGCGTTCTTTTCTATAGTTTTATCCCCCGTTAAGCAACGGGGGAAGGGTGGGGGTTGGAGGAAGGGTGGGGGTGGGGGAAGGGTGGGGGTGGGGGTAATGGGGGATTGGTGTGGTAATGGGGAGGGGTGGGGGTAATGGGGGAGGGGGTTAGCCCCCAAGTTGAATGGGGGTGAGGAGGTTTTGGGAGATACCAGATTCAGAAATGTTGACACAATGTGAAGCCCAAAATTTTCACGGCTGGGTTCTTTTTTTGTAGTTTAGCCTGTCTAACCGTCAGCGAAGTGACGGGAACTGTACTAGTATATTATAATAAGAGAGCTGTCCGTCTGTCTGTCTGTCTGTCCGTCACACTTTCAGAAATTGTGAGAAAAATTGTGAGAAAAAAATTCAGAAATTGTATTACGGGCGGAAATGTGAAGCTCAAGATTTTCATGACTGTGTTCTTTTCTGTAGTTTAGCAATGGGGGAAGGGTGGGGGTGGGGGTAATGGGGGATGGGTGGGGTAATGGGGATGGGTGGGGGTAATGGGGGAGGTGGTAATGGGGTGAAGGGTGAAGGGTGGGGGTGGGGGTAATGGGGGATGGGTGGGGTAATGGGGAGGGGTGGGGGTAATGGAGGAGGGGTTAGCCCCCAAGTTGTATGAATGGGGGTGAGGAGGTTTTGTGAGATACCAGATTCAGAAATGTTGACACAATGTGAAGCTCAAAATTTTCACGGCTGGGTTCTTTTTTTGTAGTTTAGCCTGTCTAACCGTCAGCGAAGCGACGGGAACTGTACTAGTCTATCTATTATATATTATAATAAGAGAGCTGTCCGTCTGTCTGTCTGTCCGTCCGTCACACTCAGAAATTGTTAGAAAAAATTGAGAAAAAAATTCAGAAATTGTAAAAAAAATTCAGAAATTGTATTACGGGCGCCAATGTGAAGCTCAAGATTTTTATGACTGTGTTCTTTTCTGTAGTTTAGCAATGGGGGAAGGCTGGGGGTGGGGGTAATGGGGGATGGGTGGGGTAATGGGGAGGGGTGGGGGTAGGGGTGGGAGGGGGTTAGCCCCCAAGTTGTATGAATGGGGGTGAGGAGGTTTTGGGAGATACCAGATTCAGAAATGTTGACACAATGTGAAGCTCAAAATTTTCACGGCTGGGTTCTTTTTTTGTAGTTTAGCCTGTCTAACCGTCAGCGAAGCGGCGGGAACTGTACTAGTTATAATAGAAATGATGCCCGATTAGGTTAATTAAATGGCCGGTTAGGTCAACTGAATGCCCGATTAGATTAATTGAATGCCCGGGTACGTTAATTGAATGCCCGGTTAGGTTAATTGTACACCCTTGACGATTGGTTAGGTTAAGTCATGATATTTTCGTTAAAGCCAACGAAAATATCACGACTTAACCTAACCAATCGTCAAGGGCGTACAGATGACCTAACCTGGCATTCAATGAACCTAACCGGGTATTCAATAATAGCGGAGCGACCCGGCGTTGCCGGGGTGGATGTTGAACGCTATATATATATATGCCCGGTTAGGTAAACTGAATGCCCGGTTAGGTTAATTGAATGCCCAGTTAGGTCAACTGAATGCCCGCTTAGGTTAATTAAATGGCCAGTTAGGTCAACTGAATGCCCGATTAGATTAATTGAATGCCCGGGTACGTTAATTGAATGCCAGGTTAGGTTAATTGTACACCCTTGACGATTGGTTAGGTTAAGTCATGATATTTTCGTTAAAGCCAACGAAAATATCACGACTTAACCTAACCAATCGTCAAGGGCGTACAGATGACCTAACCTGGCATTCAATGAACCTAACCGAGTATTCAATAATTTTACCATAGGTTTCGTAATGATCTTGATGACGTCATTTAATGTTTTAAAATTAATTATTTAATTTATTAACACCCACGTGCACAACCTCGGGACCTAATCAATATGTGTGTGAAGTTTCATGTTTGTAACTGCTTCCATTTTGGAGTTATGGCTGATGGCTGGAACACACACACACACACACACACACACACACACACACACACACGTCTTTTTATTATTATTATTATTATTATTATTATTATTATTATTATAGATAAACAATAGACTGGTACAAATTTATAACCGAAAGACTTCCGAAAATCAACAATTTTTGATAAAGAAAAGGGAAAAATTGGTTTTGTAGGCCTAGGGGGTCCGAAATTTTCATAAAATGGAAAATAATTGCTATTTTCTTACTTACAGCGACAGGCATAATGATATTAGGATACCTAATAGAAATTTTGTAATATTTTAAAGTGGGGAAATAAATAATTTTCTAAAAATGATCTTCAACTGTAAAAGCGCATCTAATCAGATAACTTAATTAACGTATTTCTATGACAACTAAAAAATAGAATGATAAATCAATATCCTATCAAATTGTTTGTGTATACGTAAAGTTATTTGTACAAAAGCCACAGTAATAAAATGCACAAAAGTCACGGTAAATAATTTCGAGTGTGGCTCGTTTAACTTTAAACTCGTGTTTATTTAAATTGCCCGTTTTAATTATGTAATTTTTTGTATTGAATCGATAAAGAAATCTTTTGTGAATCGAAAAATGTTAAAATTATAACAAATATCAAAATATTTTGTATAAAAATCATTGAATTTTAAAAATGCATGTTTGTTTTTAGTTTTTTTGCAAAAAGTTCTTTATGAATTTTAAAAATATATACTTTTTTTAAATTGAATCGATAAATAAATCTTTTGTGAATCGAATGATATTAAATGTTTAGTAAATATTGACTTATTTTGTGCCAAAATTATGATTAAAAATGAAAAATTAAAAAAATGCGTGTACAGGCATGGGAAGAACTGTACCCCTAAAAGGGGGGAAGGAATTATGTTAGGGAATTTTTTTTTAGCATGGGCACTGCACAATAAAAAGACGCATCGAATGGTGAAAACCGCATTGTTCTACACCAATTGTAGCGACCTGTAGGTGTGCGCAAAAAAAAAAAAAATATATATATATATAAGGCTTCATTTCTGAAATAATATATTAGATTTGAGAGACTACGCTTTTATAAAGATCTAAGTGCGCTCAATGCGCATGGTCAGCTTTTGATTTTGTGATGACACAGAATCACGTGCGCGCGCCTTGCGGTGTGACAAATTTGGACCGGTTCTTTGGATTCAGTTGTTTATTTATGCTTTTCAGTATGTTGTTGCTGGTGCATGTAATTGTTCTGTTGGTGCTGGTGCATGTAAATTGTAAAGTATAGGTGAGTGCAGTGCACAGTCGCAGTCGAATCGAATCGAGAATCGAAAACAAGTGGCCGAATCGAATCGAAAATCGAATCGAAATAAAAATATCCGAATTGCACACCCTTAATATTATATATATATATATATATATATATATATATATATATATATATATATATATTCCAACCTTCAAATCAACAGCTTGGCGCTTCACCGCTAGGTTATCCTGGCTGTTGGGAAATTAGTATAAAAAAGTTTCCAAGAAAATCGTTTTGAGTACAGTATGTTTAATTTGCGTACATACTGTACATACTGTATTCAAAACGATTTTCTTGTAAATTTTTTTATACTAATTTCCAACAGCCAGGATAACCTAGCGGTGAAGCGCCGAGCTGTTGATTTGAAGGTTGGAATTTCGGTTTGGACTTTATATTTCGACGATCTGAATGCCTCTCTGGATCTTCTTTATCGGAACCGTGGTTCGGATCTCACGTAAAGCTGTAGGTCCCTTCTGTCACATGACAGAAAATGGTAAAACAATCCAAAATAATATTATTTATTATCCTTATTCTTATCAGCAAGTTTTCATAAAACTTCTCTTATAAAAGAAGTCCGAAATGGTCAGAAAGGTTTTTTAAAAAAAGTGTTGAATCTTATCCTTCTGACTGGCATCTCACATAACGTCGATAAGTTTCATATGGTAACTAACGAAGTTTGTAGAAGAAAATAAATGATTTTACATAGGTTTCAAGATAGGCCTAACCTGCAAACGTAGAGATGTTTAAAAACACTATAATTTGTATCATTTGTTTGCATTCTGAAGTTTTACTATTGGTCGATACTACGTAGCATATACTGTATTTTTCTTGATTATTATTCAGAAGACAAAAAATTCTGTTATGGTATAAATATCGCACACATTCATAAAAAATAGCACATTCCAATTTCTGACACAATCGGCAATTCTATGTAAAATTTCAAAAATCAAAAGGATAAAAGTTAATAATAGTGGACAGTTTTTTGTTTGATTTAAAAAAAGAAATAAAATTATCAATAAATGCTATGAATAAATGATTTTATTAAGTAGAAATTGTGAAGGTGGCGGAAGCATCTAAGAAGGTGCAGGAGGCCAGGCTGAGGTGGTATGGACACGTCAGGAGAAGAGAGGAGGAGCATGTGGGGCGCAGAGTGCTGGAGATGGAGTTGCCTGGACGGAGAAGAAGAGGAAGACCGAAGACGAGATGGAGGGACTGTGTGGTGGCGGACATCAGGGAGAAGGACTTGGAGGAGGACGCGGTATACGACAGAGGAGAGTGGAGAAGACGAACCAAAAACAGCGACCCCATGTAAAGATGGGATAATAAGCTGCGGAAGAAGAAGAAGAAGAAGAATTAAGTAGAAATTGTAAATAAATCTATAAGGACTATTGGTGTAGCGTATAGAACACCGGTTGTAAGAAGGGACCGTTTTGCCACTAAAATTCATTGAAAAATAAATCTTACTCTAAACACATTTAAACGTGGTGGATATGCGTTCCAAGTCGCAACTTAGTAAGGTCTACTTAGATATTTAGATATTTGAGCATTAATTATATTAGCCGAAATCCAAATAAATCTAACCTAACCTAACTAACAAAAAAAAACTTACACTTGATTGTATGCTCTGTTGGGCGATTTATTTGGAGCCCAATATGGATTTCGGCTACAATAATTAATCGGCCAAATATCTAAATATACGCTTCACGAACTAGGCCCATATTTAATTATTTATGGTTTAGCATGAGGAAACAAAAATTCTAAGGTAATTACTCCACTCTAACCTACAAACACCACTTATATGCTCTATTAAAAATTTAATAAGCGACTTAGTTTTTTAAAATAAAACAAAAAAAATGTCTACTATTCTTAACCTTAGCCATCAAAAGTTTCAGTAATGATACAAAGCAGGCAAATTATAATAATAATAATAATAATAATAATAATATAATATATATATATATATATATAGTGTATATATATTAGGGAGCAAGTGTAGTTTACGTCCCCCTGTGGTGCCTAGTGTAGTTTACGTTCCCCTACATTAACATTATCCTAGTGTAGTTTGCGTTCCCCAACTTTGTCCGCGTATACCTAATCAAATAAAACGTTAAAACTAACGAAAATATTACGACTTAACCTAACTAATCGTCAATTTATATAAATAAATTAATATATATATATATATATATATATTATATATATATATATATATATATATATATATATATATATATATATATACTAGCAGAGATACCCGGCGTTGCCCGGGATGTAAGGGTGTCAAAATAAGGTAAAAAGATGAACACATAAACACAAAGTTTTGGTAATTGTTTTTATTCCTTGAAAACATCAGACATTTTGTAGCACTTCAGTGTAAACAATGTTACGTGTTTTTCCATTGGGTGTCAAAAAAATAAAGATTGCGAGGTGTTCCAACTTTTTTGGGCCATTGTCACCCATAGCAAAAGTCACACTCAAATGTCAAAATGCAAAAACTTATTCCTTAAACTTATATTTTAAAAAGTTCTCGAAAATAATGATTTTAAGCTTTTTTTGTGTCAAAATGCAAAAACTTATTCCTTAACCTTATATTTTAAAAAGTTTTCGAAAATAATGATTTTAAGCTTTTTTGTGTTAAAATGAAAAAACTTATTCCTTAACCTTATATTTTAAAAAGTTCTCGAAAATTTTGAAAAGATAGTTACATTAGAGCAGTACTTAAATCCCGTGACTTTATGCCGTCACTCAAAACTAAACTGTCTACTGTACCTACCTACTGTACCTACCTACTGTACCTACCTACCTACTGTACCTACCTACTGTACCTACCTACCTAATAAAACTGTCTAGTCTACATACCTACTGTACCTACCTACTGTACCTACCTACTGTCTAGTCTACATACCTACCTACTGTACCTACCTACCTACTGTACCTACCTACCCACTGTACCTACCTACTGTGCCTACCTACCTACTGTACCTACCTACTGTACCTACCTACCTACCTACTTTACCTACCTACTGTACCTACCTACCTACCTACCTACCTACTGTACCTACCTACTGTGCACACCATTAGATTCCCCGTGAAAAGTTATATCTGATTCACTACCTTAAACACTATTTGGTGCAGCCATATTCATTTCAATAGAGAACAAACAAACAGACAAACAGACAAACAAACAAACTTCCTCTTTAATAATAATAATAATATATATATATATATATATATATATATATATATATATATATATATATATATATATATATATTAATTTATTTATATAAATTGACGATTAGTTAGGTTAAGTCGTAATATTTTCGTTAGTTTTAACGTTTTATTTAATGGATTCATTTAAAAAATGTCTCCTAAAGATCCTAGTGTAGTTAACGTTCCTCTACTTTGACCGAATGTAGTTTGTGTCCCCTTTTGCGTCAGGGGGACGTAAACTACACTTGCTCCTATATTAGTGATGTATGTCACATCCGCATCCGTACCCGCATAAAATTCAACATTCGCATCTGCATCCGCATCCGCACCTGCGGGATGCGGATGGGTACTATTTACTAAATTACTATTTTTGAAGCACAATTTGCCTCTCGTTCAGTTCAAATACTGAAACTTGTGCAGCCTTCATTTGATCTTTAATGTAACTGGCAATGACTGTTGTGTATTTGTATAATTAATTGTTCATGCTACAATGCATAACAATGTCATAAGCATTAAGCACACTACTTTCCAGAGGGTAGTGGTTGGGGAAAGTGGTTGGTGGGATGCAAGACAAGTTTGGTCCCCGTCCCGTATCTTGGTAACACACAGTTGTGTGGCGAAAACTCGTCCAAAAAAAGAGTGTATGTAAAAAAATTATAATTACAAAATAATATCTAATATTATCAAATATCTAATAGTTATAACTAACCAAATATCGAAAATCAATTAATAAATTAAGGGTGCTACTATAGCGTGATTCCTACTGGTGACTTCGATACTATAGGGTGATTCTTACCCGTTTTGGTTCGAAACTACAGTACTGTAGAGTGTGATTCCTATCCAAGGTATAAATGAAAATATAATAAATATAAAATGCTATTTATTATTCAATTTTATTTATTTAAAAAATAGTTTCGGTGCTACTGTACTATGTCGTCTACCTACGATTAGTTAGGTTTAGTCACGATATTTTCGTTAAAACTAACGAAAATATCATGACTAAACCTAACCAATCGTCAAGGGCGATGGACATTGGAATGTAAACAAGCAATTAGTAAACAAGGTAAGAAGCTATAATTAAAAGGTAGACCGCCGAATCGAGGTAGGAATCACGCTATCTAAGTAGCACCAAATTAAGTATGAATTTAAACTATCATATTATCACGCTGACAAATTTATGCATGAACATCCGCATCTGCATCCGCACAGATGTCAAAGTTTGGCATCCGCATCCGCCGATGTCTGAAATATGACATCCGATAAATCACTAATATATATATATATATATATATATGAAGGTTAAAGGTTATAATTTGGAGGATATTTACCCCCAAAATTTTCCTGTAGGCTTTCGAATGGGCTGATGAGAATAAGATACAGTAAACTCTGGGCTCGTTATTCACATTATTCACTGTTTTGGTTATTCGCGGTATCAAGTTTCGCCTATTAACGGTTCATGCCAACCGCATCAACATGGCCGGATTAACCATCAGGCTAATAAGGCTGTAGCCTTAGGCCCTCATATTTTTTAAGCCTTTGAGTTTAGACCTTAATTTTTATATCATAAACTCTAAATCTTTGTCACAAGGTTGGTTAAGTAATATCATATATAACTGCATAATTATATCTTTAGAGGTGGAAAATAAGAGCTTTTTAGTTTTAGTTAAGAGTTTTTTTATACAGTATGTCATTATATCTGATGATGTATTATTGTCAATAGGTATATGCATGATTTTCATCCATTTTTGTATGATTGGCTTCAAAGGGTTATTAATCTGTTTTCGAAATTGTTTTCCTGGTGTTGGAAATTTGGGTTTAGTGTAATGATCATTCAACATGTCGATGAAAGGGGGATGTTTTGTTTGATATCACAGTTTAAAGCCAGGAAGAAAGAAATTATTTTCTATTTGAATTGTATGATGTTTTTGCTGGGGATTGTTAATGTACATAACTTTGATTTTTGTTGTTAAATTTGGATAAATATATATTTCTATTTTTTTGAAGATTTTATGAATTATATACAATATATAGTAGTTAGTACATATATAGGCCATATCATGTACAGGATTTTTACACTTCATGCTTATGAAAACGTTTGTTTGTTAACTCCACTTAGCAATGAATTTGCTATTTTCATTACTTGTACTTTTAAGTATTTTTGTCATGTGAACTATCGGTTTGCCAATAAACTTTTTCTTTTCATTTCATATATCCGTTTATACCGCGGTCAGCATGCAGCGGCCGTGTTGTTGGCCTCTCATTGTGTGGCCGAAATAACAGACAGTGCTGTAGAGCTGTGAATTTCACATTCATTTACTGCCAGTATACTTCCAAATTTTAATGAAGAGAAGACAAACAATGGGGGAAAAAGACCAGGAAGACCACCAACAGTGCCATCATGAAAGAACGGTGCCTTTGCTTGTCATACCCAAACTAAAAGTCAGGATTCTTTGTTAACGTCGCTTGCACGATTAAAATGAGTCAGAGTACAGTCTGATGACATCTCCACCAATTTGGCTGTAAAAGACACGTAACTTGTAGGAAACTTATCCTTCCTGGAAAGAGTGGGCTACGAAAATGGTAACTAAGATCCTTGACTTTCTGAGACGTGTAGTGTTCTTCAGTGAACCCATATTTTAGCAGTTCACCTCTGAAGGTCGAATGTGGGTGTGGAGAAGTTCCTCTGAAACCTTCCCTTCTCATTGTCTTTAACCCATTATGAAATATGACAGAGTGGGTGTTACGGTGTGGGCGGCACTCTGGTATGATCATAAAATAGATTTGGTGTTCGAAGGGAAAAGTTGAAATTCCACTAAGCACGTGGAAATATTGAATTCTCTCTCTCTCTCTCTCTCTCTCTCTCTCTCTCTCTCTCTCTCTCTCTATATATATATATATATATATATATATATATATATATATACATATATATATATATATATATATATATATATATATATATATATATATATATACACAAGTGTGTGTGTGTGTGTGTGTGTGTGTGTGTGTAAAATCGCTCCCCCCATCCCAAAAACAATGATAATATAACTGAAACTCAATACAAACTGAAACAAAAGTTGAACACAGCATGAAATAACCATTGCAGAAAAAAGTTAGGATTATTTTCTTTTTTAACGGTCCAAATGAATGTGGCACCAATTCCAATAAAAATCAATTTAGGCACTGAGGTATGAACGAATACTGATAGTCGTCTCCACATACAAAATTTCCGACTCCAAATGATGGGAAGGAAAGCTATTAAAGCACATTCCATTATACTCTTCGCTTCTGACCTTCATTATAAGCGCATCGAAAGAGGGTTGTAAATTTTAAATTTAGGGTTAACAGTAATCTAACATGCAAATGATAAGTGTAATAAATTTAATCTAGAACTGTAATCTAAAACCTTCAACTATTTTTTTTGTTTTTTTTTTGTCCCATCGAGTTGGGTCGCTCAAAAACGGCTTAAATAACGATACCTTTTACCATTGAAACTTCGCTATTCGTATTCAGGTGCTAGAATCCGTTTATAAGGAGGGTGTGTGTGTGTGTGTGTGTGTGTGTGTGCGTGTGTGTATGGACAAACAACCCTAACTACGACGATAAAACTGCTAAGTTACGATAATTTAGCGTTGCGAAGGGTAAGTTGACACAGAGAGGATGTCTACAGGAAGGCTTTTTTTCCCTACTTAAATTCAAAATAACTGATAATACCCAGATAAGCATGGGTATTAGAGGGCATTAAAGTAGAAAAGATTTATGGGGGAAGGAGAAGGAGAGAAGGAGAATTGGAAAAGGGGATTTAATGTTTGTAACATAGATATACTATATATATATATATATATATATATATATATGCACTAAAATCACAGAATAACACGTGATCTTATTAATAAGCAAACAACCACAGGGAAAAGGAAAAGGAAACACGAAGTCCGAGCGCTTTCGTGATATATTCACATCTTCAAGGAGAAACAAAAAATAGGCATAGTTTACAAAGTAAATGAGTTAAATACACAAGCAAAAAAATTCCCAATCGGCAACTCAAATTAAATACCATAAACCCTCTAAAGATTTTTTCAATAGATAACATAATCTGTAGGCTACTAAATTACTGAATATAAAAGAACTATATAGATGAGATTAGACAAAAAACCAGTACAGAGAACAAAAATTATTATAACAGTTATTAGAACTAGTATTTAATTAAAGCAGGCAATTAAGTGGCAAGAATTTAATGAAAACAAAGGGAATGGTGCCATCGTCTTACAGAATATTCCAAAATTTCCACAAACAGTCTGAAAAAAATTGTTTTCCCAGTAGCCAACCAGTTGAAAAGTCCAATAAACCACCAAGCACAAAAAGATTATATACGAGAGAAATATTACAATTAAAATGGACACATAAGAATGTTAACAGTTCTTAAAATAATATTTATTTAACCAAGGCAAAGCATTCTTGCCCCTTAACGCTTTGCCTTGGTTAAATAAATATTATTTTAAGAACTGTTAACATTCTTATGTGTCCATTTTAATTGTAATATTTCTCTCGTATATAATCTTTTTGTGCTTGGTGGTTTATTGGACTTTTCAACTGGTTGGCTACTGGGAAAACAATTTTTTTCAGACTGTTTGTGGAAATTTTGGAATATTCTGTAAGACGATGGCACCATTCCCTTTGTTTTCATTAAATTCTTGCCACTTAATTGCCTGCTTTAATTAAATACTAGTTCTAATAACTGTTATAATAATTTTTGTTCTCTGTACTGGTTTTTTGTCTAATCTCATCTATATAGTTCTTTTATATTCAGTAATTTAGTAGCCTACAGATTATGTTATCTATTGAAAAAATCTTTAGAGGGTTTATGGTATTTAATTTGAGTTGCCGATTGGGAATTTTTTTGCTTGTGTATTTAACTCATTTACTTTGTAAACTATGCCTATTTTTTGTTTCTCCTTGAAGATGTGAATATATCACGAAAGCGCTCGGACTTCGTGTTTCCTTTTCCTTTTCCCTGTGGTTGTGAGAGAGAGAGAGAGAATCGGGTGAGGATAATGAAAGAACTTTTTAAATTTTACTTTTTCGCAACGAAAAGATGCAGAAAAGAGATTGAAAGTTCTCGTTCTTATACAAAGAATTATTTTCGCTTTTTTTTTTCTAAATCGCTAAATACATACACGAGAAAGGGTTAATGGCGTAAATAGGAGACTTCTCATATTGAATGAAGAAGATACATTTCGTAAACGGTATTAGTAAATCTATATTATATGGGATCACGTGGTCAACTGTATTCTGTCACGCGCGCTAGTATTAATGAACAGATTTATAATATTTTCTGTTCACCCATCCACACAATAAAGAAATTGGTTGGTAGATAAATGGGTACCCTGGTTAGCCAATTGGTTAAGACGCTGAGCTGGTGGTGGGCCGTGGTTCGGATTCCACGTTAAACTGTAGATCTAAGGTAGAGTGACAAACTTGATCTTCGTCAGAATGAACAATTGGGGGCGAAAGAAAAACCAAAGTTAACCAAAGTTATTTCGTTTTAAAACCTATGATCGCCTAATGACCATTTATTTTATATTAAATTTGCGACATCCTCAAAAAATATTATTGCATTTATTTAACGTTTTCCTCACAAATTCCTATTCTTATATGATGTTTATACTGATTAATTAACTGATTAATTAACTGATTAATTAACTCTTAGTCTTTCATTTAATTTATTCGTCCATTAACTCTTTTTATAAATTTAGCAATTTAGTTTGTTGAATGTTATTCTTTTAAAAACATATAATTACATAATGTTAAAGAATCAACAATTTTTGTTTGGTATTTTTTTTGGCACACGACGTATTTTTACATCTTGCTTACATATATACTTCATAGTGTGTGTGTGTGTATATATTTATATATATATATATATATTATTTGGGACACGCATTATTTAGAGATTAAGGCGTAAATGCAAAAAGCAAATACTAATACAAAAACACTGTTTTACAATGTGCACTGCTCTGCCCTAATACCCAATCAAGTACCAGCAGCTCGCAACATCATTGCCAAGTACATAGGAGTCACTGTACTAACGAGCCTTCATATATATATACAGTATATATATATATATATATATATATATATATATACGTTAGGGTATCACTTTGAAAGTTTTATACAGTATTAATTTATGAAATTATATGCTTATCAAAAGTTAGACCACGGAATTTTTTTTTTTTTTTAATCAATTTCTTTTCTTGATTCAGACTTATTTTTCAATGCATTACTTTTTAATCAAGTCTGTCCACTTCATGATTACGTGCAAAAGCGCGAAAATGTCAAATAATTTAATATAATTAGTGCGTGACATTTCTTTTATTTGCGGCGAGTGCGTAGAAGTTAAAAGCAGTAATACACTTATACTTATATACTTATAGACACTTATACTTATATATAATAATAATAATAATAATAAAAATAATATAAATAATAAAATTCTGTGTTTGTATTGTAAAATTAAAGTAAAATCAATGACACCAAATGTATTTATGTCGCCTATAAAAGTATTTCATTACCGCCAACGAATAAACGTCATAAAATCCAGTGATTTGTAATTAAATTAAATAATTAGCACCATTGGCACCATTGATGAAATTAGAGAAGGGGAAAATGCAATAAACAATGAATAATTAAGCGAGCAAAAATGAACCTTAAACGTAGCATTAAAAAGGGCGCAAATAAAACGTAAAAGCAAAGTGGCACTCTCCGACACACCCTTCAACACCATTGGCACCATCAAGGGACAGGGCGTGGTGCCATTCCTTATACGGCCATCAATGGCATTATTTTCACCGATTCTTATATAGACACACTTTAACTAACCACACACAGATAAAGAAACAAAATCACTTAACATCTTTTTATATTTAAATTATATTCAAATAAGAATGAAATTGCAGTTGGTTTACGACTTTGAGACTTTGACCAAAAAGAGAAATGGTCCACTCTAAATATATAGACAGACCTGAGGGGAAAACAAAATCTTTTCGAGTGTTTTTCTCCTTTTTCGTATAAATGACGAGGTTAAACGACGTTCACTCTGCTCGGTACTTGAATGGGTGACCGTCTTTTGCGTTCAGATGATGTATCGACCCTGAGATAGGACGGATCCCATATAAAGATGTAGGTCCTCTCCGTCACATGACCTTTGCCGTTACGAAAGAGGTTAAATATTCCATGTAAACATCCTTCATTGACATAAATGAATGATTAAAACAGACATTACAACCTATTAAAAAAAAAATATATATATATATATATATTTTTCCAACCCATAAAATAGGTTTTAGTTTATGCTTGTTTTACATGACGCGTGCGTGCAATGAAGCTTTGGAGAGTTAATGAAAAAGTTTAAGATGTGTGCACGCACGCGCGTGCATTCTCATTAACTCATTTCTCATTCTTAATGGGATGGGCGCGACGTGCGAGATTCACAGACATATAGGTAAAACACATATACACACACACACACACACACACGTACGTTTGTCCTTATGAAACTGCGGCATTTTCAATTATGGATGGCGACATTTAACTTAATCTAAGTAACCTAATTAATTTAACGTACCTTTCATTTATTCCCTACTAAATATACAATTGATCATATTTTATTTAAAATTGCGTAAAATAATGAAACCCTACTTTTGCAAGTTTCTACCTTTGTTTACCATTATTATCATTATTATCATTATTATCATCATCATTATTATTATTATCATTATTATTGTTATTATTATTATTACATCCATTCATTATCATATATTATATTACTTACCATTTTCACTTCTCTTATAAAATAAACAAACTGAAATCCCATTAATTTTGCCTAAAAGCTTCCATGCTTTCAACGAAATATTCACATTAGAATATTGTGAATATATCAAATGCCGTATCAGATATCGAAACTGCACAGAAAACTATTGAAAAATATTATAAAATTTTATGTAAATGTAACTTGTATGCTTTTTCTGAATAAAGAGGAGGAGGGTTGTTGTTGTTGTTGTTTGTATTACACCCTCTTTTTCATGCCCGGCTAGCTCAGTCGGTAGAACACGAGACTCTTAATCTCGGGGTCGTGGGTTCGAGCCCCACGTTGGGCGATATATGTTTTTATGCGCCTCGGTGGTGTAGTGGTTAGCGTCGCTGACTACGAATCCATCGGCTCCGGGTTCGAGACCCGACGGCAGCCGGCGCGCAGCAAAACCCAGCTGTTCATCCTTCCACACAATAAAGAAAGTGGTTGGTAGATAAATGGGTACCCTAGGTGGCCTAGTGGTTAAGACGCTGGGCTGCTACTGATGGGGCGTGGTTCGGATTCCACGTTAAACTGTAGGTCTAAGGTGGAGTGAAAAGCTTGACCTTCGTCAGAATGAACAATTCGGGCGGAAGCTAACCAAAGGTTAACCATGTTACTTACTTATGTTACATTCTATAAATGTTTTCAAAAAACAGTCTGAATTTAGGATGACATCGCTAATGTTATACGCTCGCTCGTGTTACGATGAGCTCGGTGTGTATCATAAAGATATGAAGAACTAAGGTAGCTAAGAATATACACACACACACGCACGATTAAGTCGGCATGATTGAGGCACCACGTTTTTATTCGTTTATATAATAATAAACATTACTGACCAAACTTAAACTACGCATGTGGTGCCACGCAGAATGCCTAACTAGGGGATATCGAAGCAATTCATCCTTTTTGGGTGCCCCCTCCCCCCTAAATACTGGGATGTCAAATGTTGTTCATTTACTGATCGTAGTACGATAAAATACAAAAATATAATCTCGCCTATCAACGAGAATATGTTAGCGAAATAAGTAAAAACGTTTGCCGTTTTCCACTATATTTAGCAAAAGAGTTGGGGCCCCAACCGAGGAAGAAAGCATTTGACTTTGGGGACTGTAGATCGAAGGTCAAGGTCATAAAAGCGGATCAAATTTTACCATAATGTAATGTGATTAATTCATAAATTAGGGGAAACACTACAACAAAACAAGTTTTTTCGTCATCGGGTCACCACCAAGAATTTACTTAAATTTGATGACATTATATAGGTTACTTTCAGAGCAAGATGACAGAGACAAGTGAAGCATGTTTTGTTTAGGCAGGTTTTGCGAGCTAAAAGGTTTTTTTTTTTATTTATCAAATTTTTAGTGAAATTTTAATTAACTTGTATTTATCGATCATTTAAAAATGTTTCTCGTGGGATCCATTAAAATTAGATTACTTTCCACTCTCTGTCACTTATTTTTGTTTGTATTCCGACAGTGAGAACCACAAACCACCAGGGAAGTCAGAAATACGAAGTTTTCACCCGGACTCGATTTCACGACCTTCCGATCAGCAGCCCAGCGTCATAACTACTAGGTTACCTATGGTATCCAATTATCTACCAAAGAATTGTTTATACGTAAAGGTGAACAGTTGGGCGAGCTGAACGCCGCTTGCCCGAGTCAAGAAACGAAACTGGTGCCGGTAAATTCATAGTCAGCGATGTTAGCTACTATATACCCAGGTAGCACAGTTATATCATTATAATGTTGAAGAAATATCGATGAATTCACCTCTAATTATTGAAACGATCATGACCTGGCAATTTCGAAATAGCAGCCTAAATGACAAATTTCGATATCGATATCAAAATGGGGTTGAAACTGAGTACTGATGTAAATTCATTATTCAGTAAATACAGAAACAACATTATGTCGCGCGGGCCTTATCTACCGAACGATATTTACAAGGATGACCACTAAAGACTCAGGAAATTCTTGATGGTCCCAATCAGTCGGTTGCTGCAGGGGACGTCGAGTACATAATTTGCAAACAGGGTTAACTCATCGAATAATTGGATCACTTTTCTCACCTTTCGTTCTTATACGTATAGTTCAGGATGGAACAAAACAGCGGGAATTAATTAATATTTACTTAAATTAAGTCCATTGAAGTGATAAATACAAAACAACAAATTAATTGCAATTAAGTGGACTAGTTTTCACAGTTAAAATGACATAAAATGGAACAGTTTGATGATATGACGTGGACGTTACTTTTTTTCATTCTGTTCTTTCGTACACGAAGAAGAGTTACAGGTTATTTCTTACAAAGATACAGAGGATACGGAGTGAGGCACACTCAATAACATTAATCGGAGTTAACATACAATCATTGCTTGATAAATTTCACAAGTTACTGTAGGTGTACTGTAGCTATTTTCACTAACAGTCACTTAGAAAAATAATATTTGTCCGAGCGATGTAGTGTCAAGGTAGTGTCGAGATGGTTATATTTTGCACTTTGAATAATTAATAAATATTTCTAAACTTATTACAAACTTAGAAACTTTGTTTGATTTTTGTATTTTCGCTTTAATTATAATCGATTGGAATTTATGGGCCACCCTGTCTGTATTTAGTGTGAATAAGTTCTCATGAAAAAGACAAACTTATACGTTTGAAATCTTCACTAATAATTTATAGTGAGAGAGAACTTAAATGTCACCTACTTAGTTACTCAAAATAGACACGCACATAAATTGCACTGGCAGAGTTAACCTCTTACTTTATTGGCCACATTATTTTGATTTTAAATTATATTAAAAAATGCCGCTTTCAAAATATCAAATTATTTACATTTCGGAAGGCGAAATGTGACATTGTTTAGTCAAATAAAATTAGAAATATTATACGAAAGAATTCGTAATACGTATAAAAGCTTAAATATGGTATATATTGAGATATGGTAGAAATGAGAAGCTAAAACAAACAACATATTATGCCCCAGATAGACAGGAAATTCAGAGAAGCAAAGAAGCAGTAGATTTTGGGGTTATAATGACCGACTATGCAAAATTTTAGACACAAAATCAAATAGCGATAAACAAAGCAAAAAGAGTCGCGGAACAGGTACTGAGAACATTTGAAAGAAGAGACAAGGAAGTAATGAAAACACTGATCATACTAAAACTTGACTACTGCTCAGTCTTGACGTCCCCATATAAAAAAGAAAGAAATTATTAAACTAAACCCAATAAACATCCAAACAACAGTGGAAAACAAGAAAGGTAGAATGTGCAGTGTTCCCAAAGTAAAGGCTCAACAAGGGACACCCTCAACATTGAAAGAAAACAGTTTGGTTGTCAGGGGCCCCAACACTTTTTAATCAGCTTCCAAAGGACCTCAGGAACGTGACAGGGGTCAAAGTTGAAATCTTCAAAAGAAGAGTAGATGCCTGGCTCAGGACGGTACCAGATGAACCGGGTGTGTCTGGCTATGTGCGATGGAGATCGCAAGAAAGCTCCTCCACCAGGCCAAGCCTAGAGGTGGGCCACCAGCTTGACCTTCGTGTGAAGAGAGACCAACACAGGTAACTGCTATGAGGTTACGAGGTATATATGGCAACACACCGGAAATTTCTTTCTTGGCCTCCTTTCTCACGGTTTGAAGAAGGAAGCATGGTGCTGAAATCCAAACAACTGGGCAGAAGCCCACATTATGACTCCCAAAAAGTCTTCGCAAAACGTCACGCCATCAGAGCGGCTATAAAAGCGCGAGTCTGCTTTAATTCAGCCCCACTCGCTCTCTATTATCCTACCTTCGTTACTGAAGCTCTGCTCCCTCTCGACGACGGTTCCAAAACTCACTCGACTTCATTCGTCCAACCTTTGCTTCATTCAAAACATCCGTCCATTTGACCTTCGAATCTCATTTCGGTTGAACAAGAAGTGCACCTCCATTGCAAACATGGAACCACTTCATCCGCTGTCGTAAGCACCTTCATTCCCGCAAGCTCAATCCGGCCTCAAACTTTCATCATTTATCCGGCTCATAGGTTCTCGCGTCTCACAGCCTATACCCATCACCAAACCCAGGTCTGTAGACCCAACTGACTTGGCCAACAGAGTTTACTGCGTCGTGCTAGGCTACTTTGTTACATATCCTTAAACTCAACAAACTCTCAGCCTAACCGCATAGGCTCTCTGAAGTGTCTTTCAGTACCATTAAAACGAACTCGCATATTTATGCTATTGTAATACCGCAAGTAGGCTTATTGTTGTTAGTTAACTACCGTGTGTATGCGCCTCGGTGGTGTAGTGGTCAGCGTCGCTGACTACGAATCAATCTACCCCGGGATCGAGACCCGATGACGGCAGCCGGCGCGCAGCAAAACCCAGCTGTTCATACTTCCACACAAAGAAAGTGGTTGGTAGATAAATGGGCACCCTGATGCGTGGTTTGGATTCCACGTTAAACTGTACGTCTAAGGTGGAGTGAAAAGCTTGACCTTCGTCAGAATGAACAATTAGGGCGGAAGCAAACAAAAGGTTACCAAAGGTATATATATATATATAGACTATATTTATGCTAATTATTGTTCCTAACACCACTGCATTATTTAACTCTTGTCTTGCGTAAAATCACTCTTTATTGTCCATAATCATTGATCGCATTATTGTACAATGATCAGTATAAACGCATTATTAGTCACTGCAAATAATTATTACTTTATATTTGCTAATTAAACAAAAATTACAAAGCTTTTTTATCTCCTCTATCAAATTCATTATTTATGATATCTGGTCGAAAGATTATATTCAAGGTCATTAAAAAAGAGAACGACCAAATTGGTGACCCATTAAAACTCATACATTAACTTACTTTATTATAATGGATATATATATATATATATATATATATATATATATATATATATATATATATATATATATATATATATATATATATATGAAAATTATTTCACGAAAGTAACACGTGAAAAATATTTATGATGAATAAAACCACGAAGGAAAGGAAACACAGAGTGGTGCTCAAACGCTTTCGTCTAATGACATTCTCAGGAACACTGAAGTAAATAAAGAGTTCAAGACTATATATATATATATATATATATATACAGTGGAATCCGCTTATTATGATCACTTTGGGACAGGGTTTTTTAGATAACAATAACCGGATGATAACATTAAGCAAAGGATATATAAAATTGGAATAATTTACATCATTGTTAAAATTCATTGTTATGTTATTAAATTCATTGTTATAAACAACTTTACATTATAAACAATTAGTAAGAAACAATATAGATTTATTTTAAAAGCTTATTTATTTAAAAAACTATTTAAATTATTTATTTGACTTATTAAAACTTAGCTTATTAAAAACTTCTTTTTTTTTTAAACTTATAGTGTTGTCTGTCTACTGTTCGCGTTTAGTAGTTCATTAATAAATTGCTCATACTCGTAATGCTTTTGAAATTCTGTTGATCTATGTTGCACGCCGCGACGAAGTATTTTTAGAGCTTCTCGAATCTGGGCATTGGTTGGAGGAGCTTCTGAAATTTCTTCTTCTAGATTTGGTTCAATCTCTTCTTCTAATTCAAAGTCTACATCGGTAACAGCTTGACATATTTCCGACACTGTTATTGTAGCTGCCACTTCAACTTTGTCGTCAATAGCCAACCAATTTTCAAACTCTTCTTTTGACATATCGTCTGGGGTTCTATCAAGAATTTCATTTGTAATAAGCTCTAATTCTTCGTTAGCAGGAGTTTCTGTGCTTGTTTTAGAAAATCCACCTTTTTTGAAACAGTTTTCAATAGTCTTCTCTGAGACTTGCTTCCATGACATTGAAGATTTTGATAACAATAACCGGAACTTTGATTATAGTAGGCGGATAATTTTTAATTCATTTTAAATAAAGTGTTTTGGGACAGACTGGTTTTGATAACAATAACCGTTTGATAACATTATCCGTGATTATAATAAGCGGATTCCACTGTGTATATATAGTAAATATAGAAATAAAAATTGTGGGAGGAGCATACAAATTTGTAAGGAAACTACCAATTTTAGCACTTTGCCCGAATTGCCGAATTGGAAAAAATCAACGGTATTGGAAGTGATCTGTGCTACCCACCTGCGTTTATGGAATCTTGTCTTAACAAGGCAAAACGAACCTTCTATCGTGTGCATAATAACACTCGCACTTTGTCAAAGAATATTTTAGTACTTCCATTTTTCCCGGGCTTTTTAGGCATTGTTAATATACTTAAACTTTTGGATATTAATGTAGTATGTTCATATAACAATATTGTGAAAAATATCATAGTAAAAAATAGTCCTACCAATAATTCAGGCATTATCTATAAAATTGGTTGTAAACAATGTGATTCCTTTTACATTGGTCAGACGGGAAAGGAGTTGCACACACGCGTGTGTAAAACAGCATCACTATTCCGTTAGAACGGGACAGTCGTCCAGTGTCCTTTTTGTCCATTTGTCAGAGTTATCTCATTGTATTGACTGGAATAATGCTTCAGTTTTGTTTCACTCTAGCAACATTGTTAATAGAAATATTCTTGAGTCTGCTATTATTCAACTTACAAATAACTTTAACATGAGCAAAGGTCTTTTTCAACTCGATCCCGTTGTTTTGAATTCGTTCAGAACGAATTTAGACAAGAAGGACAGAGTGCTAAACCTTTGGTAATTTTCCCTCATAAATTTGTATGCTCCTCTTACAATTTTTATTTTTCAATTTATCTTTATTTTTTATTTATTTATTTATTTTTTTTGTGACCTATATATCATTCAGGCACTATCTATAAAATTGGTTGTAAACAATCCATTTGATCTTGTGTTGAATTCGGGCAAAGTGCTAAAATTGGGTTTCCTTACAAATTTGTATGTTCCTCCCACAATTTTTTATTTCTATATTTACTATATATATATTTTTTTTTTGTAATCTATATATAGTCTTGAACTCTTTATTTACTTGTGTTCATGAGGATGTCATTAGACGAAAGCGCTTGAGCACCACTCTGTGTTTCCTTTCCTTCGTGGTTTTATTCATCATATATATATATATATATATATATATATATATATATATATATATATATATATACACATCGGGTGTTTCAGGTCGGCCCTGGAAATATGGAATTACTATGACAAATGCCAAATACAAACTACCTTTTTCCTATTTCCATATTTCTAGGTCGACCTGAAACACCATATATATATATATATATATATATACATATATATATATATATATATATATATATTGTGCAAACATATTAACTCTATGTTTTAAATGATCTGAACACATGTATTTGTGACAGCCTTGATCAACTCTGTTGATTATGGGATGAATTTTTTTTTTTTTACGCATATAAAGCCACTTTATTTCCCACGTATGTAAATCTTGGCTGTCGATGAAGACTCATCAAAATATGAAACGACATAATAACAGACACAAAGAACAGATGGCGAGAAAACAGACAGCGAAAGAGCAGACAGACAGAGTGATATAAACCTTTCAAACAAGAAGAAAGAGTTTATAATCTTATAGTCGCGAAGATCGTCGACTTTGTTCTATCGACACCAAAATCATTTCTAATTTAGAAGTTCTCCCCAAAGTGTTACTAATTTATTTATCTTTTGGTGGGGGGGGGGGATGAATTGGAGG